>CM021100.1:815342573-815471421 GCA_007115665.2 Sequoiadendron giganteum | reverse complement strand
AATTAGGTGATTTGTTGAGGAATCCTCAATTTTGGTAAGAACGCGAAGAAGTTTCTCCTCGGTGTGGAATATTCAGAATGATGGTGTGAAGTGGACTATGGTGGATCTAGAAGGTGAGGTTGCTAAGGGGTGCTGTAAGAATTCAGTGAAGAAGCGGATGTGGTTGGTAGAACGATGATGCCATGCACAAACGGAAAAAATAGAAGGATGGACCAAATTTTTTTTGAAGACAATTGGAAGGCAGGATGTCGTTATTGACTATCTTTTTTGGTTATTAAAATTATTTGGTAACAACTCGACTGATAGAAAGCAAAGGAAGATATCAAGGAGCTACATTTTGTAATGAATTTTGATGTATTAGATGATGCCACATAAGGTTGGGCATGGGATGTTATAATAGCAAATACTTATGTAATCTTTTATTTATATTAATAAAAACAATATAACCTTTTACTGATAAAATAAAATAAAATATCCATCACAAATATAATCAATCTCTATCCACACAAATGATGACAAGAGAGACCATACAACCCTCCTATAATGAGATAACCTATTGCAAAGAAGCAATGGAAGCAAACTTGTGGAGTAACACTGGAATCCTTTTTGGAAATCAAAGGAAAGGTAATTATGTTTGCTAGAAACCATATTAGGGCCACTCAAGGACTCATGTTGGAATCATGATAAAGCAACGGTAGACTCGATGCCAAGGAACACTAGAAAACTTGCAAATTGGTACAACCTTGGAATCTATGAAGCAATAGTTGATTGAAAAATGATCTAGAATTGAAATGAAGTGCAAAGATCAAAATTACACCCTCCCGACTTTCCAAAACATCAAAATAATCTTCAGAACACCCTTTGGGGAAAAACTAAAATAATGATCAACCCAGGAAAGATACAAAAAAAATGAAATGATGGAAATATAGATCTCCTCAATACCTCTCCAATTTCACAAGAATCACAAAAATTAGAGATTGTGGAAAAAAGTTATGAGCTCGAGAGCCATAAAATAAGATCTAACTTCAACTAGTAATAAATGCCTAGAAATGGAAAATTTAAGCAAAATAACCTGCACCATTGTAAAATTCATAGTGCCACCTTTCCGACGATATATCGTTTGTAAAAATTTTCTTCCTGAATTGCAAGTTATAGCAAAATGAAAAAAGGCCTAAAAACAGACATCCAAAGACTAATTAGGTACAAAAACTTAGCCTTGTTGGGGTTGGTGGTTGGTCCACCATATGACCAAGGTCGAAGTTCATAGTTTATAAAAGAATCCTCGCCACACCACCATCAGTGAAGCGATAGGCCAGTGGTGAGCGGGTGGCATGGGGACGGAGAGCTAAGGCCACGTCGCTTAGGGGATGGCCCCCACTGGTCATAAGCCCACAGGCCCGACGCCATGAAACCTCAGCGTTACAAATTTTTGGCCACGAAAATACTTTGGTTGGTGCAAATAAACCAAACAAAAATTATCAAACCACCTGAAATAAATGCGTATCAACGAAAAGATAGGTATGACCAAGTATGCAAAACAAATGATGACACTAGCTGATGCAAATAGAGGTACCCTACATAGAGAATATGTTATACAATGTAGAGAATATTCTGCCTCGACCAATCGATGAATTTATAGGCCGTGATAGCGATCCGCATAGGTTGTATGACCTAATTTTTTTTCCTCATGCCCCAACTAAAAGTCTCAAATTTGGATGATTTGGTAGTCGATCCTTAGGTTCTCGGGCCTCCTGAATGCAATGGCGAGATCGGTTTTTGCACAAACTGCTTTGAAATATCAGCTACCCCCTAGATCTGGCAACTGAAACCCTTCCTTCAAACCCTTATAGATCAACCAATATATGATGAAATTTGACAAAACAAAAGCCAAACTTGACTTTCTGTGATGCCCTGGATTTAATGGTGAGGTTCTAGAGACCCCAACTCACACCCAAAAAAATTCATGCCAAAATTGGTCCCTTAACTATGAGAAGAATTTTGCAGCACTAAAGCTTTGATACCATGTAGGAGTTTATGGGGAACTCCTCAACACCTCAGGATCATCTGCAAGGCACAATAGATTCCACAAGAGACATGGTAAAAATATCATGCTATGATTAAGGATGTAATATACCAAAATAGGAGCCACACTGAATATGACAATGCATATATGATGTCTTGCTTATATAGGCAGGGTGAGGAATAGGATTAGATAAGATCATGACAAGTGTCTTGATCCTATCACATGAGACAACTAATTCATAACAACCTAGGATAAGATAAGATATAGAAATGGCAACTAAGACTTGTAGAAGGAATCTTATATCCTAAGTAAACTATGTGAATATGTCCCCTAAGTCCCTAGTAAGTGAATTACCTAGGTACAAGCCATTTATTCACACCATTAGATACATGGCTGGAAGGGCTTATTGTCTTGCATTATGTGCTTGGGGTTTGCATCAATAATTTAAGTTGTGTTTTGATGGATTTAGGTCTTGGCCTATCTTGTTAGGGACTGCATTGAGTTTATTCAATTGGAAGTATGTTTTTGGGTCGACTGGTTATATGCTTCATGTTTTATCTACATGTTTCCTTGTTGCCAAATTGGGTTGATGTGCACCAATATGTGAGTTGTTTGGGATCACAATGGAAGATGCAATAATAATTTTTTTGTCCTCTCTATCTTTTGGATATAACCGCATTATGTTTTTGTGGCTAACTTGTTGAAATCATTGGTTGTATTCTTTTTGGTCGACCTAATTGATGTTTTGAGGTCTTGTGATGGATATAAATGCAAGAAAATTTTAGATTCAAGAGAGTGGAAAAATATTGAGGAATATATTGAATATCCAACAGAGATAGTGCTAAAGTGTGGAAGAAAGATTAGATGCACTTTAACATCTCAATCAACAAAGTGATTTTTTGACATTTATTGTAATTTCTATAATCTTCATGTATCCTGCTCTAAGATAGTGAATCTCATCAGGTCCTTGTATTTTTCCCTGGAGTTATGCACTTCAATTTTTCAAGCTCCTTGTATCTTTCTCTAAGGTTGTGCACCTTAGGCTACAAGTCCTTGGAAGTGAGCTTAATTGTAATTTTGTAAGCAGTGAGCTTCTATATTGTGAGTTAACTCTCACTGTGGTTTTTCTCTCATTGGGTTTTCCACGTAAATCTGGTGTTGTCCTATGCATGTGTGTTCTTTCTTTCATTTCTCAATATTATTGATCTGGTTAAGGGTTGAATTGTTTTATCTTTCGTTTCTATGGGTTGTTGATCCTGTTAAGAAACTAAATTGCTATATCATTCTTTGTTGTTGATCTATTTGAGAGTTTCTGATCTAGTAAATAAGTTTTGAGTTTGTTGAAGGGTTTATGTTTTGAAAATGATTCACCCCCCTTAGTCTCTAGGTGTATTCAATAATTGGTATCAAATCCAAGTTCCTCTAAAGAAGCTTAATCACTTAAGGAAAGATCTAGGATGGTACATGATGGATCATAAAAGGGTCCTAGGTTTGATGGGACTAATTAAATTTTTTGGAAATTGAGAATGGAAGGCCATCTAAACTCTCTTGGTTTTGGTGTATAGAAATCGGTCAAAGATGGTTATGCTGCTCCTGCTACTCCTCCAACAAATCCAACTGAAATTAGGTTTTATGAGAACAATGCCAAGGCTAAAAATGTTATCTTGTGTGTGTTGGATGATTCAAAAATTTTGAAGGTGATGAATTATAGTTCTGCTAAGGATATATTGTGAAAATTAGCAATGTCTATAAAGGAGATACCAAAGTAAAGAAATCTAATATGAAAATTTTTAAGAGTAGATTTGAGACTCTGAGGATGACAAAGGATGATGACATTGCAAGTTATATGCTCTGGGTGCATGAAGTATTTTATGGAATCATAGGTCTTCGAGGAGAAGCAAAAGAAGACAAGATTGTGAAGAAGGTTCTAAGATTAGTCCCTAAAGCTTATAGTCATAAGGTGTCTTCTATTGAAGAATCCAAGGACTTGGATCAGTATTCTATAGATGAAATGTTTGGTGCTCTCACAACCTTTGAATGATAGAATTTGAAAAAGATGTTCCAAAGAAGGAAGGAACATTCAAAGCCAATAAACAGATAGAACATAAAGCATTTGATCTGAATGATGACTTTGATGAGGTTGAAGCAAACTTTGTAAGAATATTGAAGAAAAGCACTGATAAATACAAAGGTAAGTTACCTTTTAAGTGTTTCAATTATGGAAGGATTGGTCATTTTGCATCTAACTATCCCTATAAAGAATTTGAAGATGGTAAAAAAAAGATAAGGTTAAAATAGTTTCTATTCCATGGAAAACATTTTTTCCTTAGAAGATGAAGATAATGATTCAAATGATGAAACCCTATTAATGGAATTGAAGAAAAAAAGAGCAATATTGGAGAGTGTAAGAGGTTTGGTACTTTGTAGGATGATAAATTTAATGAAAGATCAATGGCAATATGAACTGTCTTTCATGCAAAGGAAGAAGCAAATGCTTGGGTGATTGAAAGTGGTTGTTCTTGTGATTATAATCATAACATAAGCTAAATACATCGAATCTAATATATTCTAAGCAATACTTAACTAGTTAAGCTATAATCCCAATGAAATACTTGAAAACCATTAAATAAGGAAGTCATTAAACATAAACAACAAGAAATGAATAATGAAAACCTATTATAATGCCTCAAATCTCATTCCATTGGGGGATTGGTGTTACATTAATGTAGAATGTTAGCCCTTTCCCAATCCCTTAGATTGAAACAAGCTTGATTTGATAGATTGATGAGTGATACTAAATATTTGAACCACAATGGATGAAAATTGCTCAAATGAATGCTAATGGATAAAAGTGTGGATGCAATTCAATAGCATAAATTTTCTCAAATGATTATGGATCTATTTCTCATAAAAATGAGGTGTATTTATAGGATAAAATGGTGAATCAATGACTAAGATTGATTTGATCAATCAAAGGATGAGAATCCATGAGAGGTGAAGGCATGGATCGAGGATTTTCATCAATGGACGAGAATGCAAGTTGACATGGATCAAGGATTTAATCAATGGCTCTCATTGATTCAAAGAAGCACACTTCCTAGAAATTAGAAAGTTGTTAAAAAGTTTGTTGCAAAGTTTGTTACAAAGGAATATTCCATTTGAGTTCAAATGAATGAATATTCCAAGGGAATATTCCCTTGCAAGTGGGAAGGTGAGGGAAATTAGCAATTAAGTAATTAAAACAAAGTTTGAATTGTGCAAGTTGAGTGAAATTAGGATGCTCATTAAATAATTTATTTATTTAATGAAAGGGGTTCAAATGATATTTAATTCAATAATTAAGATTATTTAATTAAATGAGAGGACATAAGCAATTTAATCAAATAATTCACATTATCTGATTAAATAAGATAATTAGTGTGAAAGGGGGTGAATTAGATAAATAATAATGATCATTTGATTAATAGAAGAAATTGATGCATTTAATTAAACAACTAAGATCATACAATTAAACAGTAAAAAATGAGGTGAATTTAGGATGAAACAATGTTAGTAATCATATTCAAGTGTGCAATATTAGTCAAGACAACTTTAAGTGTCTACATTTTTCCCCTCTTTAAAGCGAGGTACTTGTTACATTGGTTCAAAGACTGACGCTTTTCAGATTAATACTATTGCTCAAATCAAAAATTTAAAAAATCTTGATTTTTCAGATGCCCCACTGTTGGCACAGTGAAAGGAATTAAGTTGGTACCCTGCCCCCTCAAGAGATCAAGCAAAAAATTTAATTTTTAGGTTGAGATCACGAAAAAGATCCGAGATCAGTTCAGCTCAAGGAAGATGCAAAGATAATTCTTTGAATGATCATACGTTTGATGTAGATGTATTTTATGGTGTATAGACAATCATCGGCCATGGGTAGCCTCAAGTACACTTTGATATATCGCACAAATTTGATACTTGGATAGAAATGTTAGTAAAGATAGAAGCATAAGAAGAATAAGATGGATGGATTAACTATTGATTTTAAGATTGATTCAAAAGTCCGACAAGTCTATGAGTCTTCAAGATTTTATTAGATATGATAACAAGATTGATGATTTTCATGTTTTAGCTATCGGGATACTTCATCATTTCATTCCTTATTTTTGATATAACACATAGACACAATGCATCAATGTATCGATAACCAGGTTGGCTTTGTGTCTAGTGTAATGGACTTTGACTCTGCAAACAAATAGGATAATACTTGCTCACACCTTGACATACATAAACCTCGTTAGAATGTAGTTTATAAATTTAAAACATTTCAGACCAAAGCATATGCAATAGTCAACAATTTATTCAAAATGAACTCCCTACACACAACTAAGCAAGTATTTGCCAAGATTATTTTACAAGAACATCCCACAAGCACAACAAATGAAAGATAATGATCAATGCCCCATTCCTTTCTTTCTAAATTATTTTGATAGACATCATTGAGAGGTCCTCAGAATGGGTCAATGAGATAAATCCTAAGACAAGATCAAAATGAATAAACAGTCAATGTTATTTATATCTCTTGCCAAGTGTGATGTGTTTAGAGGATAAGTATCCAAAATTATTGCCAATGATAATGCCTATTGTAGGAAGGATGCATACTAGGACGTATTATCAAATGCAGGTGGGTTGATAGGTTGTTTGAAAGGCCATTGATATAAGGTTTGATTGACATGTTTGATAATGATCAAGGGTTTGATTTTTGTGTTGCCTTTAAAGGTTCTACTTTTGCTGATTGTTGTACTTGTTTTCCATTTATCTTACCAAAGGGTGAGTGTGACGATCAATTTATTATGGATGGGAGTTTTTTGCGAGTGCCAACAAAATGGGATGGGTGGTTTTGGATTTTTCAGAATATTTCAATGTTTTTGGTATTTTGCAATGTTTTGAGGTTGTTTTTGATCTTTTTGAGTATATGTGAATGTTTAGGTTTTCAGGTTATGTGAGGTTGTTTAAGATTTTTTGAATGTTTTCCAATGTTTTTGGGTTTTCAAAATTTCAAATGTTTTTGTGTTTTTTGAGTTTTGACCAAGACCTAAGAGGGACTAACCTAGGGCCTCAGGGGCTTATCAAAGATTACCCTTGCCTATGTTATACACAAAGATATCACGTAGTTCGAATGAATTTGACCAGTAACCATTTATTGATGAGATATGAGCATTGATAGATTGTTAGTTTATGATGGACTCCTAAAGATTGACCTAATGCATCTCGGGGGCTCATTGATGATGGCCTTGCCTATGTTCAAGCTTAAAGACAACATAATTCGACAAGGTAATTTTTTTGATGTTTTGACCTGTTTAGGGATTTTGATGTGTTTTTGATGTTTTGGATTTTGACTTTACAACTTTTCTTTTTTTTTTTGGATTTTGGCTATACAAGATTTTGATGTTTTTGAATTTTTTGGATTTTGCAAATGTTTTGGGATTTTTTGAGAGATTTCGAGAATAAATGATATCTTGGAACACGATTTCGATGTCACGTTGTGAGATATAAGACATGGATCAAGAGTTATTCTAATACAAGAGTGCAATAACCTGCCCCCAGTGTCTAGCAATGTTTCATAGTTCAATGGACAAACCAAGATAGGTAATGTATATGCAAAGAGTTTAATAAATTTTTATCATGTTAGATATGGGATACTGGACTTCATGAGACAAAATGGTAAAGATCCTACCATGAGTAGAGTTGAAGTATATGCCGAACCTTTGTCAAGATCAAGATAAACTAGAATATTTGGATAAAACTAGATTGGATGGATGGAGGGAACATTGGATTTATCATGACAAAGATGAGATACTTATGTTTGAAAAGGATCATATAGACACTTTATTCTACTCATGCCACCTGTTTTCTATGTTTTCATTATAGTACTTGCCCAAAGCACCACCAAAGTGGTTTTCACTAGAGAACGATTTTTATTTTTACTATTTTCTTGATTTTTTGAATTTTTTGAATTTTTTAATGAAAATTTTACCTTCATGTTGAACCACCTAGTGGTACTGATGTAGAGGCCATTTTCATAATGTGGCAGCGATATCCTACATGAAGAAGCTTCTTTGCTAAGATACAAGCACTTGAATGCAACTTTGGAGAACTCTGATCTACTTTGTTGGTACCGGAATTAACCTTGTCTATGTGCACACATTGCGATATAGTACCTTCAAAATCCTTATGATGAAGATTAGTTACCAACACACGGTCAACGCGAGAATTGGATATCATGAATGGAGTGTACGGTGCCATGCATGAAGGAATATGAGATAGATTGGTTGATGGTTTGGAACCTTTGACTCTCCAAACTTGGGAAGGTGAACAATGATGAGTAGATATGGTAGTTTTCATGAATTTAGGACCAACTACTTGAGAAGCCTACTTTTGTATTTGAGGACATCTTTGATGGATTTTTTCCCCTTTTGACTTTTCCCCATAGTTTCTTTGACTGATGTAGTATGATTAGGATGATTTACTTTTGTATTCTTTGGTATCCATTTTCATTTAATTTGTCCTTTTTTCTTTACTACTTCATTCTCTTTAATGATCTTCTCCTTGCTTTGATAGGAATCTTTCTTTTAACATTGGTCCCAATTTGTGTATGAGATTATGGGTGGATGACGATTCATGATACAAATAGTTTTAGTGTTGATAATATTTTTATCATAAGGATCCTTCATGATCCTTCATGCCCCATATGTTGATGTTTGCATTAAACAAGATTACCACTAATGTTGTGAAGGTATTGATAATACCTGATTCTTTTCCCTGATAATGTATCCTTTGATGCATAGCCACTGAATATGACTTGCATGAATGAATGATATTGCTATAGGTTCCTAATATTTAGGAATATGAATTGTTTGCTTTGATTCTCTGACATATTTATCTGTTAATACTGCCTCCAAAGATGTTGGTGCTAATTTAGAAGATGTTGATGATGCACAATCACTATACTAATCAAGAATCTTGACTGTTGCTTGCTCTTGTGTGGGAATATAAAGAGTGGGAGACTCTTGTTTTGGATGAAGAACGTTTATATGTCCATTAGAAAGGAAAATATTAGGGGTGATATCAGGGATATCTTTGGAGTTTAAAATGGATTGGAAGATGTCCCTCATCTCTTGATAAAATTTTGGGGACGTGAGCCCTTCATCTCGACTTAGGGTAGAGAAACTATCACTTGTGGGTTGCAAATGATGGCAATGTTGTGGGGGTAGGGGTTATTGATTCTGGCTTGATTCAGCGTAACTTTTGTTATCCTCAAGAGCCTCTTCTTGAAATGATCCTTGGGTGAATGATACATCATCGATAAAATATTTTTCACAACATTTTGTAGATATAAGTACAATAAGGGATATGTTTTGCTCCTTTGGAACTTCTTCAATATACCTAATTATGGACTCATATGAGAGAGGGATATCACAATCTGATACATACTTGATGCCACTATGGTATGAATTATTGCTAGACACTGTTAATTGGTTTGGAATTTGTTTTAAAACAATATCTTGATATGTGTTTGATTCCCCATGTTGTGATGAATGAATAACACAAATGTTTCCTACCGTGGTATCATGGGCATGGTTTACGTTGTTTGAAGTTGATGCCTTTCCTGAATCTTTTGCTTTTGTTTTCAGATTGTCATTCCTAAATTTTTTATCAACATCAATGTCTCCTTGTTCAATAAGATCTTGGATTAGATGCTTGAGTCTAAAACCATTTTGTGTATTATGACCTTTGTATCGATGAAATTCACAAAAATGATCATCCTTCCAACTAGGAGGTTTGACTTGTGTCTCTTGATAGTTTGAGAAATCTAGGAGTGTGATAAGGTTAGATTGTATCAAATTCTTCAACACATCCTCCATAGGTTCCCCTAAGGGAGTGAATTATCTCTTAGGAGCACTATTTGTTCTTTGTGGTCCACACTAAGTGTTTGTAGCATTGATCGTTGGTTGATTGTTTAGCAATATATTTTGCGGCATGTTTATTTGTTGATTTTTTGTTTGCCTAGGAGTAGTTAAGACCACATTTTCATCAACAACAGCATCACTAGTAACATTATTGTTCTTTTCCCATACACGAGCTTTGTCATAGGAACTAGTAGATGGTCGGTTATCTTTGTATGTTTGGGTGTTTCCATGAGCAATAAGGGCTCTTTTGATGTTGAGGGCGCTAGGGATAATCTCATCATAGGATGTGACACATTGTATTTTTAATTGAAATTGATAGATCTATATCTCTATTAGTAATGATGATTCATACTTGTTGTTCCTCAAGAATAGGCTATTTTCTCTTGCTAGCTCTCTGCCTCCATTGTTGTAGAAATTTTGTGAAGGATTCACCCTTGTTTTGTTTGAGGGTGTATAGCTCTTCCAAGATCATGTCCATCTCAAGGTTGTAGGAGAAATGGTCTATAAACCTATCAATTATCTCTTGGAAGGTTTGAATTCTCAGAGGTAACTGTGAGAACCAATCTATCTCTAGGCCTCCCAAACTATGTGGGAAGAGGTGAATAAAGTAGGAATCATTGTAAGCAACTTCCATACATGTTACGTGAAACTCTTTGATATGATCCATCAAATTTCCCCCGCCCCTATATTTGTCAAATTTTGGGACTTCAAATTAGGATAGGAAAGGTATTATCGTGATTTTCCTATCAAAGGGGTATGGACACAAGTTTTGTTGTGCATGAAATTTCATTGTTTTCCCCATTTGCATGTCTTGGGTTTGTTGTGTGAGTGCCTTAATTTGTGATGACAAATCATCTTGAGAATTTTGTGGGCGAGCATATGTGTTAAATTATGGGATGGTAGAAGAGTTATAGGTGGGATTTTGGTATGGGGTGGTGGTGTATGGTGTGTAGGGTGGATTTTGATATTGTGAAGGAGATGGTGATAAGGGAGGAGGTGTTTATGCTCCTTGTACACTTGGGTTTAAGACATTTTATTGCATGTTGGCATATTATTGGGGGTTGTAAAACAAGCCTTTTTGTTGTTGTTGTGCAAGCACTTGTTTTTGGGTGTATTTTTGTGCTTGCAACACTTGTTGTAGGACTTGTTATTGTTGGTATGAAAGCAATGTTTGTTGTTGGGCTTATTGTTGTTGTTATTTTTGTTGCACAATCAATGCATGTTTTTGTTGTAAGGCTTGTACTTGAGCTTGTTGTTGTTGTAATGCTTGTTGATAGGCATCTTGCAACACTTGTTGTTGGGCTTGTTGTTGGGATTGTCGTTGTTGCAACGTAGGAGTATTTTGATTTTGTGACATGTGAGGTGTATTTTGAGGGACCATGGTGGGAGTGAGTTGTGATTTGATTTGATTGTGAGGTGGTTTTTGTGTGATGGGATTTTGAGGGGTTTTTTGCACTATCATTCCTTGTAAAATTATCAATTGGGGTGGAGGAATGTAGGTTTGGGGTCCCATTTGATTTTTCATTAGTTGTGGGACCAATGGTTTTGATGGTGCCATTTGGTGTTGCGATATCAATGGAACATTTTGACCTTGGGTCAATTGATTGGAGGGGTTCCCTTGATTTTTGTGATGTTGAGGGTTCCTTTGTGTTGGATTTGGTACCAAGGTGTTACCTTGGTCAATGGGATTCATGAAAAGTGAATTTGATGTGTTTTGTGGGTTGGTTGGAGTGGCTTTTGGAACCACTTGTTTTGATGTGTCAATTTTTTCAGTGAAGATATCCCTTATTGTGTTAAGGGTTGGCCTTGGATGAGGGTGTTTACTTGCCCTTGTTGTTCGACATGATGTACTTGACTCACATTACTTTGTGTAACAGTAGGCACACTTTGGGTATTTGTGGTGGTGGAAGAGGATGGTTGCACACGAAAAGTTGAGGCCATTGTTGTGTTATGGAATGTAAGTGGTACATGTGGATGTAGAGGGTGTTCAAGAATGGTCGTGGTAGAATGTGGTTGGGTACCAATTTTGGGTGTCAAAATTAAGTTTTGGGGAAGGTTTGTGCCTTGTGTAGCTAAAAGTGTGTTGCCTCCTAAATTGGGAGTGAGACCAAGGTTGGTTCCAATTCTATTTGCAAGACTAGAAGTAAATGGTTGATTTCATACAAGTGATGAAGTTGGTTGAATTATGGGTTGAGTCAAATCTTGTACTAAGGGTTGTGTGGTGAAAACTAGAGGAATTGAAGTCACATTTCCTAAGGGTTGTTCCCTAATTGTGTCAAAATCAAATGTTGAAGGGAGTTTAGCCCCTTGTTTTTCTAAAGCTAGCATGTATTGTGTAGGGTTATTCTTCATCAATGTGTTGATGATATGGTGTATTTTAGGGTCTTGTTGTGCTTCAAGGAGTTCCTCCTCAGTGAGATCAAATGGGTTTTTTGTGACATTTTCTACTTCATACCCCATGTTTAGTGGATTTGGTGGTTGTTGTGATAGGGTAGAGTGGCTCCTAGGATCAAATTATTGTTGGGGGGTATCACTTGTGGTAGATGTAGCTTTGGTTTTCTCCATGTTTTTCTTGTGTTGTGATCTCATTGTTACCATAAATTATGAATCAACTATGGGAGAGGTGTGTTGAGACTTGTATTGTTGGTACTCTCTAGTTGACTCAAATTTAAGATGTTTTGGACCAATAATGTGATGGGATGATGAAAGGGGTGAGTGATATGGAGGATGGACTTTCTAAATTTTGGACAACACTTTAGACTAAAAGGTTTGATGTTTTGGATAAAGGTGCTAATGAACTTGTGAATCTAAATGTAGACTTGTGACCTTTAAGATAGACTTGTTCAAAAGGATGATGACTAACTTAACTATGTGTATGGAAAAGGATTCATTTACACACATAGAGCTAAGTTAGGGGATTTATTTTGATGATAACCTAAGTCTAGAATGTTGATGTGTCCAAAGTTTCAAAGTTGTTTGTGAAGTGGGATGTTAAATGTGTTGAGATGGACATGAGATGTTTGATACTAATGTTTTGAGAGGGACTTTGTGTACAAGAACAAGGTAGTGAAAAATATGCTTTACCCTAAGAGTGATAAACCTAAGAACTCAATATTTGTTGGATAGAACTTTGACTCAATATTTGGCAATACATTTCCTTGTTGTCACTTTGTTGAATTGGAAGTTTGGATTGTTTGAAAATAATCCTAATGTGTGGTGTGTTCAATTTTGAGTTAAGCTTTGATTAGTGAGATTGCTTCATTACCACATCAAGATGTCTTTAATTAAGTTCAAACTAAAATGTTTATGACTAAGCAACTTTCATTCCTCAAAATCCAATATGTAAAAATCAAGAGGCTAAAGCCATAGGCTCCTATGTTGACTTTGGAATGTGTGAATTGAGATATAAGCCCAAATATTTAGAAGCCTCTAAAGGAATATCCTTAGGCACAAGCAGAAATATAAGGCTTTTCAAAAGTATTCTCACTAAGTCCAAAGGGTTTGAAATTTGAAGAACATGTTGATGTTTGTTTGAATTGTTTTGAAACCAAGCACAGTGTCAAACTGAATCAACAATAACAAGCAATAAAAACCCTATAGAGTAGGTATGTACTTATTGGTAGGCTTACCTCATCCCCTAAGGAATGATGTAATCCATGAAGATCAAGTGGAAAAATAGGCTATGCCAAGGAAATGTACTGTCTTGACACGCCAAGAAAAAGAGTCCATTCCCTATTTGCTTTATTGTCTCAACCAAAAATTGGACATGGTAACTTCTAGGAGTGGTCCACCTCCCATCCACTACTTCAAAGTATGTTTCAGAAAAAAAGGATAGGTTGCTAAGACAATGTGTATAATGACATTGTGAACATCATGAGGTGTACGACACCCGTGAGACACTTAAGTCTCTAGCTTCCCCTAAACGATCCATTTGTTCGCATGAGAATTGGCATGATAAGTAGCCATTCATGAATACAAGTTACTAGTTTTATGTTCACAAGATTTATATAGCCCATCGATAAATGGGCTTGAAGGTCACCATGCGTTCTCCATTATGGGATGTATCACTTGGTAGGTCTCTAAAAAAGATAAGACAAATGTTATTTCTCTTCACCAAAGATCATACGAAGCACAAGGGGAGAAGATACGTAGCAAGTTCTTGGGGTGACCAAAAAATTTTGTGAACTTGGAGTGTTTCTCTTCACCCAAGATTGCACGAAGTGCAAGGGGAGTGGATACGCACTAGAAGTTCACACAAGCATGAGAAACATGGAGTACACTCATTCTTTTTAAATCCCCAAAGGCAATGATGACATCATTTTTAATAGCACCAAACTGAAGTATGAATTTGTGTTGTTAAATTTTAAACCAACATTGCAATGGTGAGGATGTATGGGTTCAATTTTAACCAACTTTGAAAGATCATAACATTGTAGATTTTAAACCTAATTGAAAGCTAGTTGTCCTAAAGCATGAAATAAAGTAGCATATGATGGGTTATATCATCCCATAAGTGTTTAAAAAAAAAATTAGAATGAATATTAAATTGAAATTTTCTCCTTCACTTCAAGAGGTGACAAAATTGAGAAAAATTGAAAATCCAAATTTTTAGATTTTTTTAGTATTTTCTAGGTTCTAGTAAATCACATTTTCAGAGGTCTTATGAGCAAAATTTGGGGTTGAAACTTGTGTCAGCTCCTTAAAATTTCAAAGGCATTCAATTTTTAGGAACTAACTTAGTACTCTTGGAAACCTTTCCAACAATGCAAATAGATTTGAATTCTGAGCACCGAGTAGAAAGTTATGACTCCACCAAGTTGGGGTAAATAATTTCCTAGCTTTTTTTGCAAACCTGCAACATAGTTAGCCTTACAGAAAAATACCAAAAAATATTAAGTGATTAGAGAGTGGATTAAATTAAAAAATCAAATCTATCTCTCTATTTTACCTTGCAAAAGCGTCGTTTGGCCACAAAAGTGCCTCTTTGTCAAACAACAAAAGTGTCGTTATTCCACAAAAGTGTTGGACTGCAATTCAAAAGTGTCGCTCTTGTGAAATTCAAAAGTGCCTCTCTATTGTACCTACAAAAAAATAGAGACATCAAAAGCATCGCAATATCAAAAGAAACTCTTTGTTAGAAAAAAAATAAAAGCACTGTCATAAAGCAAAAGCGTCGTTGTATTTCAAAAGCGCCTCTGAAATGCAAAAGCATAGTTGCTCCTCAAAAGCGTGGCTCTGGTAAAAAGGAAAAGCACCTCCTTGCTTGTAACCTTAAAAATAGGAAACTCAAGGAAAAACATCAAATTTGGTTAGTTATACCCTCCTTCTAGCACCAAAATGTGACTATAATCATAACATAAGCTAAATACACCAGATCCAATAGATTCTAAGCTATACTTAACTAGTTAATCTATAATCCCAATGAAATACTTGAAAACCATTAAATAAGGAAGCCATTAAACATAAACAACAAGAAATGACAATGAAAACCTATTCTAATACCTCAAACCTCATCCCATTGGGGGATTGGTGCTGCATTAATGTGGAATGCCAACCCTTTCCTAATCCCTTAGATTGAAACAAGCTTGATTTGATAGATTGACGAGTGATAATGGAGATTTAAACCACAATGGATGAAAATTTCTCACATGAATGGTAATGGATAAAAGTGGATGCAATTCAACAACATAACTTTGCTCAAATGATTGTGGATCCATTTCTCATAGAAATGAGGTGTATTTATAGGAGAAAATGGTGAATCAATGGCTAAGATTGATTTGATCAATCAAGGGATGGGAAGCCATAAGAGGTTAAGGCATGGATCAAGGATTCTCACCAATGGATGAGAATGCAAGTTGACATGGATCAAGGAGTTAATCAATGCTCTCATTGATTCAAAGAAGCACACTTCCTAAAAATTAGGAAGTTATTACAAAATTTGTCGCAAAGTTTGTTACAAAGGAAATTCCATTTTTGAGTTCAAATGAAAGAATATTCCAAAGGAATATTTTCCTGCAAGTGGGAAGGTGAGGGAAATTAGCAATTAGATAGTTAAAACAAAGTTTTAATTGTGCAAGTTGAGTGAAATTAGGATGCTCATTAAATAATTAATTTATTTAATGAAAGGGGTTCAAATGACATTTAATTCAATAATTAAGATTATTTAATTAAATGAGAGGACATAAGTAATTTAATCAAATAATTTGCATCATCTAATTAAATAAGATGAGAATTAGTGTGAAAGGGGGTGAATTAGCCAAATAATAATGATCATTTGATTAATAGGATAAATTGATGCATTTAATTAAAAAACTAAGATCATTCAATTAAACAATCGAAAAGGAGGTGAATTTAGGATGAAATATTGTTAGTAATCAGATTCAAGTGTGCAATATCAGTCAAGACAATTTTAAGTGTACAGTTCTAACCACATGAATGGTGATAGAAGAAAGTTTATCAGTCTCAAGAAGGTTAATGGCGAAGCTGTTAAGTTTTGTGGTGATGAGTCAACACAAATCTATGGAAAGGGTGCTATAATAATTGATGGAAAAAACAGGATGAGGGATGTCCTCTATGTCAAAGGTCTAAAGCATAATCTTCTCATTTTTAGTCAGATGTGCAACAAGGGATACAATCTTACTTTTCATGCTAAGATTGTGAGATTAGAAAAGAGGGGTCAAGAAGACTAGTTGTTGAAGGAACAAGGACAAATGGTAATGTCTATCATCTAAAAGAGGAAAATACAAGAATTTTCTTACTAGCTCAATTTGGTGAATGTTGGTTGTGGCACAAGAGAATGTGACACATCAATTTTGTCAATACGATAAAGATCAGTTCCTCTCATGCTATGAGAGACATGCCTAAGATAACCAAGCCGACAAATGCATTATGCAAAGAATGTTATATGGGAAAATAAAAAAGGACAAGTTTTAAGAGAAAGGAGTGCTTTGCTACAATGCTATTGGAGCTAATTCATACTCACCTATGCAAACCTACAAGAACAAGGAGTCAATGAGGTAAAAGGTATTTCAAGTTACTTATTGATGATTACAATAAAATGTCTTGGGTTACATATTTAAGAGATAGATTAGAAGCTTTTGATCAGTTTAAAATTTTCAAAGCAAAAGTTAAGAATGAAATGGATGTTAAGATCAAATGCTTAAGGTCAGATAGAAGAGGTGAATTTACTTCAAATGAATTTTAAAAGTTTTGTGAAGATCATGGTATTAGGAGACATCTGTTTTCTCCTAGAACCCCTTGGCGAAATAAGGCAATGGAAAGGAATAATAGAATTGTCCAAGAAATGGCTAGGACAATGATGAAAGAAGCAAATTTGACTAATATGTATTGGAAGGAAGCAGTTCACACTATTGTGTATTTGCTTAATAGATTTCATTTGAGGGTCAATAGCACTATGACCCCTTATGAGCTATGGTATGAAAGGCCTCCCACTATCAAATACTTCAAAAAAATTGGTAGCAAATGTTACATCAGGAGAGATGAAGGATATCTTGGAAAGTTTGATTCAAGATGTGATGAAGGATTTTTTATTGGTTACTAAACTAGGAGCAAGGCATACTAATGCTACAACAAGAGATTGGGAAAAATGATTGAAAGCACAAATGTTAAGGTAGATGAAGAATTATGCCAGATGTCACAAGAACTAGAGGTTTGTAGATATGATATACATCCCTGGATTGAAGAAGAAGAAGAGGAGGAGGACGAGAAAGAAGAAAAGAAACCAAAACTAAAAGACCCTTAAGACTCCAACAAAATATGTTTAGAAGAATCATTCTACATATCGGATCATTGGAGAAAAGAATGAAGGTTTGCAAGAGCAAGTGAGCAAGTAGATTTGTGTCTATTGTCAAAAGTAGAGCCAAAGAACTTTGTTGATGCTAGAAAAGATGATAGTTGGATAAAGGTAATGGAAGAAGAATTGGATTAGATAGAGAAGAATCAGACTTGGGAATTGGTTCCCAGACCTGTTGATAAGCATGTGATTGGAACTAAGTGGGTCTTCCAAAATAAACTGAATGAAGATGGTGAAGTTGTGAGGAACAATGCAAGATTAGTTTGTAAAGGTTATTCACAGGTTGAAGGTATTGGTTTTGAGGAGACTTTTGCTTCAGTATCCAAAATGGAGGTAATAAAAATGTTTCTTACTTTTTGTTGCTCATAAGAACTTCAAATTTTATCAAATAGATGTCAAGTCTGCCTTTTTGAATGGAGATCTAGAGGTAGAGGTATATATCGAGCAACTAGATGGTTTCCAATTGTCAGAAGATCTAGATATGGTGTGTAGAGTCAAGAAAGATTTGTATGGTCTCAAGCAAGCTCTTAGAGCTTGGTATGCTCAATTGGATACGTATTTACTTCAACAAGGATTTAAAAAAGGTACTATAGATAGTAATATTTACATTAAGGTTCAAGAAGACAAATTGTTGATTGTGGTTGTATATGTTGATGGCATCATCTTTGGTGGAGACGATGATATGTGCAAAAGGTTTGCAAAGGATATGCAAAAAGAGTTTGAGATGTTTATGATTGGTGAGTTGTCTTTCTTCCTTGGATTCAAATTGTTCAAAAAGATGGCAGTATCTTTATTTTTCAAGCTAAGTATGTAAAGGAGATGTTGAAGAAGTTTGGCATGGAGGATTCCAAACTAGTTGGTACTCCTATGATCGGTGGTTATCACTTTAGTAAATATGATGAGTCTCTGGAGGTTGATCAGACTCTTTATAGGTCTATGATTGGAGGTTTATTATACTTGACTACTTCTAGGCCTCATATTATGCATGGAGTATGTTTGGTTTCCAAATTTCAAGCTAATCATAAGAAATCCCATGAAAAAGCAGTAAAAAGAATATTCAAATATTTGAAGGGAACTCCACACTATGGCTTATGGTATAAGAAGGATGATAATTTTTATTTGAGTGCTTATACTGATGTTGATTGGGTAGGATGTGTGGATGACTAGAGAAGTACTAGTGGAAGTACATTTTTCTTGGGGGATATATTGGTCTCTTGGTTCAGTAAGAAGCAGGACTCAATATCCTTATCCACAACAAAAGTTGAATATATTGCTGCAACATCTTGTTGCACCCAGGTGCTTTCGATGAAGTAGATGTTGAAGGATATAAAGGTGGTATATGATGAACCCATTTCTATATTGTGTGATAATATCAATGCAATTAATATTTACAAGAATCTGATAATGCATTTAAGAACCAAACATATTTATATCCGATATCATTTTCTAAGGGAAAAGGTTGTAGAGCATGAAGTCATATTGGAATATGTGCCTACCAAGGACCAAATTGTAGATATCATCACCAAGGAACTTTCAAAGGACACTTTTGAGTATCTTCATAAGAAGCTAGGGGTTATTTCCCCTCCTGGTTCTAACTAGATGCATAGATGATGCATCTATCCAAGGGGAAAAATTTAGGTCATATCCCTTTCTCCTGGATTGATGTGTGCTACCTCTTGGGGGAGTTGGTATTAAAGGGGAGTTTGTTGAAGATGTACAAGTGTTGTGCATATATAGTTGTTTGAAGAAGTGTTGGTCAAAGGGGGAGCATGTACTGCTGCTTCAATTTAAGATATTTTTCCCTTTGTCCTTGATATCAAAGGGGTAAAGTGAGCAGATGTGTGTTGCCATCTATTAGAATTGTGAAAAACACAAGCCACAAGATCAAACAATGAACAAAGACACCTTCCACACAAGAGATATGAAAACAAAGAGTTGCTATATTCCTCAACAAGTAAAATCTATAGAAGAAACTTCAAGGAAAACAAAAGTCCTCAAAGGTTGAGAGTTTGAGAGAACATAAGAGTAAATCTCAAAGTGATAATATAATGAGGGTTGAGTTCTATATTGGAGCAACCATAAATGGTAAAGGGATTAGATAAAGACAAGTGTCAACATCACATGCGATGAGACATGATGATCTAATAATAGCTCACTTCAATTAACATAGAAAAATACTTAGTTAACTTAATAAAGAACTCCTAAGTTTAGCTTAGGTGCATGAGAATAAATTAGAATAATAATTAATTAAAGATTAATTAATCATTAGCTAATGCATGATTAATCTAAGACCCCCCTTAAGATGAACTTAGGGAGTAGATAAAAACCCTAAAAAGAATGCAAGATGGGTACTGGAAAACAAGGCCTGATTAGGTACTCATGTACAAACAAAAAATCTCTCACAACTGGAGAAAAGGAGAAAACCATAGTAGGAGAAAAATCCTCTCCAAAAGAGAGAAAAGTGAATGAAAGACTGAAAAAACCTCCAAATCAAGGTGTGAAGGACTAAGAAGCCTCCAACCAAAACAATGTCCTGAAAAAGAGGAACATGTAGAACATCATTGAAGCACAAAAAAGTTGTAGACTGTTGTCGAATGATGATTGATATAGTGCTAAAATGAAGAACCTCCAAAAATAGGAATGCAAGAGTGTACATATGGTAAATGATCCATCTCATTAAAATGCATGTAACCAACCGCTAATGGTATGCTACATCTGAAAGTAAATAGGAACAAGAACTAGATATGTAGATCACTCAAAACGTGAAACCAAAGAAGCATTAGCACCAACAGTAGAAACACCCCAATAATTTTGAAAAGGGAGAGTCATGAAAGGTACACTAAAACTGTGTGAAACCAAGAAGTGCATGTAGGAGAAACAACTTGCAAATAAAAGGGTGTGCAAACTAAGGCACACATGCATGAGGCAAGAATCACTGGGATTCACTGCTGTCATGGAAGGGACACTCACTTAACAAAGGTATGATGGCAAACCAAAGGTAAACATCAACCCCCCCATAGCACTTTATATCATAGTGTGAATACAAAAGGAACAATACGATGTGCGAAATCCCCAAAAAGTATACATCGAATGGCACTTTATCTCAGTGCATCTATAAAAGAGAATGTGCATGAAAAAATGTCTACAATGCCAAATAGGACAAAATACTAGAAATACATATAGAACAGCCAAAAACAAGCCATCCCACGTAAACAAAAAGATTCTAGGAGCTTAAATGTCCAAGTAATTCAATAGAGTGCAAAAACACAAAAAAATGAATAAAATGTACCTAGAGAGCAATATGGAAAAGTGCATGGATGGTTGTGAAGAGCTCTGAAAGACAATTCCAATGTCACTGGAATTACGAAAAATAGAGAAACAAGTCAAAAGTTATGAGCTCAAGACTGAAAACAACGCCTTTGAATTCAACAGGCTATAGAATGCACCAACAACAAAAATAGGTGATGAGATCCACACCACTAGAATGTTGGTGGAACTAGATTTTTGACAATATCTTATTTTCAAAAAAATGATATCGTACGCCCAAGTTATGACCGAAAGAAGAAAAAAGACCCCTTTAGGGCACACAAGGATCTTGAAGGGGCCTTGTTAGGTGTGTTTACTGCTGACATCAACAAATGTTCTTGAGAATATTCCCTATTAGTCAGAAAAAAAATAAGGCCCTTTGGAAATAAGTTTCATTGGAATATTCTTGCAGTTCCATGGAATATTCACTAGAATGTCAAAAAAATTGCCTTGCCAGAAAAATTGAAAACTACCGAAAAAATGACAATGAATTTTTTTCGAATGGCTAGAATTTTTGGGTGCACTAGGAAAGGGTCATGTTACCAGCAAGAAGAAAAATCAAGCACCGGAAAAATTTGTAAATCGGTAGACAATGGTGGAGGAGGTCGTCAGGAAGATTTAAAGCTGTCACCGACAAGGTTGGGAACCCCACGTGAAGGCAGGGTGGGCCTGCAGGGACCTGTGATGACATGTACCCTACGAGTACCATAAAAACCACAACCCCCCAATAAGAATCTGCCCCACAATAAATAAATATGCAACTTTTTAAAGTTTTTTTTAATTTTAAAAAAAAATTCTAATAAAAAAAATATTTAAAAAAAATCATTGACATATTTTAAAAAAAAAAAATTATGCACAAGGGGTCATACAGAGGTCGTATGGGACCTTGTGCAATTTTTTTTTGCCTTAGAAGCTCCCAATAGGCAATATAAACAAATTTATAGTCAAAATTCATCAAATCGACCTCTTGAATCCAACGACAAGGTCCTTTTGGCGCCAAAATGCACCAAAATTGCAACTACCCTCTAGATCTGAATAAAAGCAACTGCTTCAAACCATTGCAGATATGACCTTAGGAGTCCAAATTAGGCCAAACAAAAGCCAAATCTGACTTTCTCAATAGCTCTGAATCCAACAATGGGGTCCTTTTCACAGCAAAATGCACCAGAAAACACCCACCTCCAAAAATTGCATAAAAAACAAAGAGGATTCAGATTTGAAGCTTGTAACCCTTGTTGAAGAAAAAACCTCATAAATCGAGAAGGAGTTCATTGAATCGAGGATCTCATACCATGTTAGAATTATAAAAAACATGAGCCATAAGATCAAACAATGAACAAAGACACCTTCCAAACAAGAGATCTGCAAACAAAGAGTTGCTATATTCCACAACAAGTAAAAGTTACAGAAGAACCTCAAGAAAATTCAAGGAAAACAAAAGTCCTCAAAGGTTGAGAGTTCGAGAGAATAGAAGAGTAAATATTAGAGTGATAATATGATGAGGGTTGAGTTCTATATAGGAGAAACCCTCAATGGTAAGGGGATTAGATCAAGACAAGTGTCAACATCACATGCAATGAGACATAATGATCTAATAATAGCTCACTTTAGTTAACATAGAAAAAAATTTAGTTAACTTCATAAAGAACTCCTAAGTTTAGCTGAAGTGCATGAGAAAAAAATAGACTAATAATTAATTAATCATTAGCTAATGCATGATTAATCTAACACCATCAATGCCAAAGGGGGAGATTGTTGGAATTGGTTGCCATTGATTTCAACACTTGGTGAGATTGTTGTATGATTAGCATTGGTTATCATTGATGTCAACACTTGGTACTATTTGGCATTGGTTGTTGCATTGTTGCTTGGTATTAGTTGTCATTATTGACAACATTCAAGTTGGGTTGTCATTTTTGTATGGTGGTGTTGCTAAAGTTCTTGGTTGGATGTCATGCCTTGTTTGATGGCAATTGAAGTTGTATGGAGTATGGTTGTTGTTAGCAGTGATGATTTCATGATGATATATTAAGATGAGGATTATAAGTATTGTACTGATGGTGGAGATATGTTGTTGATGGTATATAATATGTTATATGCTCTCTTATGTTGTTCTTGGAGAAGTATGTGTTGCTGCAAGTTAGTTCTAGCCTCTGCAAGTTGGTAGAAAGTTTATGTTTTAGAAAGATTCTTTGCAGACTCTTTGGAAGAATGCTCTGCATTCCTCCATTGTTGAAGATATGGTCTTGTGGTTTGGGAGTCAGTGTTTATTCTCTATGGATGTTGCACTCCTATCTTTTCAGGTCACCAGTGTTTCCAAGGAGGTTTCTATTAATTGCAAAAGGTTGGCAATATTGTTGGTTGTTTAGACTATTTCGAAAAATGATTTACATTTCTCCGCATTGATGTCTTTGCTCTTGTGTCTTGGTGAATGTTCTCTCAGTGTCTGTGCACTTTCCTAGTTCAATTTCATGTGTTGAAGTGGTCCACAAGTTTTTTTTTTAATGTTATATCTCATGTTTGTGCATTTCGTGCTTCCGAGATGAAGTATTCTATTTCTATTTGATTTGTGGTGGTTGTTGGTGGCATGACAATATGAAAGAAGTGTCTAGAAGTGATTTTGGATGTTCAAGGAACATATCTTTGTGATCCTCTCATTGATGGTTGATCTCTTTGGTTTTGCTTGTTGTTCTGAGTTGGTATATTGGGTAATTTATGGATATCAAGCCGACAAGGCTTGTTTTCTTGCTCATGCTATGTGCTTGGGGGTCTACGCCAACAATTGAAGTTTTTGTTTTAAAGGATTTAGGTCCTAAATTACCTTGTTGGGGACCACATTGAGTTTATTCAATTGGAAGTATGTTTTCGGGCTGATTGGTTATGTGCTTCACATTTTATCTACATGTTTCCTTGTTGTTGATTTGGGTTGATGTGCACCAACGTGTGAGTTGTTTGGGATCACATCAAAGGATGTGATAATATTTATTTGGTCCTCTTTATCTTCTAGATAGGACCATATTATGTTTTTATGGTCGACTTATTGAAATCATTGGTTGTATTATTTCTGGCCGACCTAATTGATGTTTTGAGGTCTTGCGATGGATATAAATGCAAGAACATTTCAGATTCAAGAGAGTGGAAAAAGTAAGAGTGTGGAATGCATTGAATATCCAACATAGATAGTGATAAAGTGTGTGGAAGAAATATTAGATGCGCTTTAGTGCCTCATTCAATAGAGTGAATTGTTAACATTTGTTATAATTTTTATAATCTTCATGTATCCTACTCTGAGATAGTGAATCTCATCAAGTCCTTGTATCTTGCCTTGATTTTTGTGCTTCAGTTCTACAAGTTCCTTGGATCTTTCCTAAGGTTGTGTGCCTTAGCCTACAATTCCTTGGAAGTGAGCCTAATTGTAATTTTGTAGGCACTAAGCTTCTATATTGTGAGTTAACTCTCACTGTGGTTTTTCCCTTATTGGGTTTTCCATGTAAATCTGGTGTTATCCTATGCATGTGTGTTCTTTGTTTCATTTCTCATTGTTGATCTAGTTAAGGGTTGAATTTTTGTATATTTTATTGTTGTGGGTTGTTGATCCTGTTAAGAAACTAAATTGTTATATCATTCATTGTTGTTGATCTGTGTGAGAGTCTGATCTAGTAAAGAAGTTTTGAGTTTGCTGAAGGGTTTATGTTTTGAAAAGACTGATTCAACACCCCTCTCAGTCTCTGAGTGTTTTCAACAAATTATGCATTCCTTTGACTCATTTTAAAAAAAATTATGACAATTTACAAGTATAAAAAAAATGATATCATTTAATACTTTGCTCCCAACTCCTTAAGTTTCAAAAAATAGGCTTGGGACACTGGTGCATAGGGCGCCTATGTCCTCTTATTTTGGCTTGAAGTTCAAATATGTTAGTGTCAATATTTTATTATTTGAAATTCAAATATCTAAAGTCGGTTGTCAAGATTTAATTTTTGGGAAATTATAATAGTAGCATATAAATATCTAGTTATTGCATTATTTAAACATTAACAAGAAATATCTAGCAACAAGTGAACATTTAGAGTAGGATTTATTATCAAGAGCATGATCAAGAAATTCAAGA
This sequence comes from Sequoiadendron giganteum, assembly GCA_007115665.2. Lineage (NCBI taxonomy): Eukaryota > Viridiplantae > Streptophyta > Pinopsida > Cupressales > Cupressaceae > Sequoiadendron > Sequoiadendron giganteum. Next base: position 815,446,216 of record CM021100.1, on the reverse strand, counting down.
GAAAAATTTCAGAGATTTATTGCAACAATTCAAGATTCAGACATCATGTCAAAAAATATGTGAGTATATTCATGTTTATGTTTTCATATAGTTTGTGAAGACTAATCCTTGTAGGTCTCCAAACAATTCAAACAAGCAAGATCCAATCCTTGAGGAGATGTATATGAATTTAGTCCTTTAAGGAAGCCATTGAAGAGTGGTGAGTTGCAATACTTTGTTGATTCATGATTCCTTCCTATCATTTATCCATTTATCATTGACATTGCCATTATGGAAGCGGAAACACTAACATGAGGTTTGACCAAGGAAAGCCCCTAAATGACACAACCTTTCTTCTCTCTTTGAATGTGCAAATTTTAGGTCTTAAGAAGATTGAAGATCAATTATTTGTTGTTTCAATTGAAACCCTACACCTTGAATACTCACAAAAACTCATTTATAGAATTATCCAACTATGATATGAAAATTAAACAAGTGAGAAATAGAAGCTCTAATCCGACACCAAAGGACTGTAAAAATATATTTGAATTATCCCTACAATGATAGTAGCACCTAAGGAACCTGTGTCCTCCATTTTCAGCTCCAAATTTATATCACAGGTGCACAGTGTCCTACTCAGCCTATTTTTGTAGTTTGTTTTGTCTGTAATTTCTCAGATTTGTTGTATTTGCATCAAAACAATAATTTGCATCACTAGGTCAATTGCATTTAATCCTTAGGACACTTTCAGATTTGGTTAAGGATTGGTTGATTCACCTTTCAGGCTATAAGTCAATCATATACCTTATCTAAATCCAATCAAATCCCCACATCTCAACACAAACATAACATTTCTAATGAAATTAGGGAAAGGTGTTCAAACCCTAAGGTAGAAACTCTAAGGTTTCCCTTTTTCCATGTTTCAATTGCCAACGCATACATCTTGGCAACTTGCTAATTTCTACCAAAATTTTCTTTCACTAATTGTTGGAGTTTACCTTGAACTAAAATCTTGTCTAAACTTTAAAAGGCCTTGTATTGGTGTGTTGGCTACTAGACATTTACACATTTGTAAAGGTATTTTTAAAAATAATTTATGTGGCATGCATGATGGGATAGGCACATGCCACAATTATAAGATTTTTTTATTTTTTTGAAAGTGTATTGTACCTTGATGGTATGCATCATTGCTCTCTCTTTTTATTTCATCATTTTTTAAATTTGGAAAAGTGTACGTCTATTGATTGGTGTGCACCTTAAAACTAAAATAAAAATAAAAATCTGCACTAATTTATTGGTGCATGCCATCATATAGAATTGTAAAAGCTCATTGCATTGTATTGATGCATCCTTAATCTTAGATACTTGACACTACACTAAGCTATAATTTTTTGGCAAATTTCATCCTTTATTAAGATGCATGATTTTTCATCCTCATGCACCTTTACACTACCTTATCACCATCCTTTATCTAGTGTGCATTATTCATTGTGGGTATTTCCATTCCTTTTTGTACCTCATGTCAATACATCCTCCTTTTAAGCTAAACTTTTTTACATTTTTAGAGACTTGTTTAGAGACTTGTTGAGTATAAGGGAACATTAATTGCTTGAGGCATGCCATTACTTATGATTAACCATTTATATTGGTGTGTGTATGTTTTTTGGCATATACCAATACATTGCAAGAAATATTTGAAAGGCTCTAGATCCTTTATTGAGTTGTGCTTGCAATCTCCTTACATACTTATACATTGTCTTCAATGACATATCCCTGAAACTCTCCACACAAACCCTTTTGTTTTGTTTAGGAATATTTCTATACTTGGTGCATCTTGTTACATCTTTCATTCCATTTTGCAATGACACATTGATGTCTCCTAGTGCTTAAATTTATGATCTTGTGGGGTTAACAAAAGCAACCTACAAGATAACATGTAGAAGATAATATTTAGAAACATATCAAGGGTAGATAAATGATGATTTGCAATGGATGAACTTGACTCAATACGATTTTTTTGTATGGGTACAACACTATGCTTGTAGTAAAGAATGTACATAGTATGAATAATATATAATATGAATATAACATACCTATCTTATGGTACCTGTGAATGATTAAAAATTCTTGAATCTTTATGTTGTGCATAAGCTATCTATCTTGATGGAAATGAATTATTGTTGAGAACACCTAGCTCATCCCATTCCTTCCCACACAATAATGGTGCTATCAAGAACGTACTTGGATTGGGTCATTAATTTGTGCACTTGGTTTAAATGATTTTTTCTATTATTTTTTCTTGCATCACAATTACTGATCATTAGTTTGATGCTTTTGGAATTGTCTATTCTATTTCCTAGGGATTCCCCTTGGCTCTTGCTTTGTATGTGCTCGATATAAAGGATTTGACTATCTTTTGGATAATGCTCTACCATACAACTCTACCCAACTCTATTACTTAAGTGGTCAACAATCATTTTTTTGATGATTCCTTTATCACTCTCTCAAAGAAAGTAAAAAATATCAAACAAGCTCTCAAGTAATTAGATTATTTTGCATAGCTTCAAGGCTGAGTAATGAAAGGAAGCCAGGTGAGCAGAAACAACTTCCTACACTAATCTAATCAAGAGAGAGTTACAAAAAATTTTTAACACCTTTGACAGTTGCAACTAGAGAAGCACATTGAGAATAATGGAAATAGAACATCAATAATGCATAAAAAATAGTGACACAAAATATCCGTGGGGAAAACCCTTTCGGGTATAAAACCCCACCCTCCAAAAGCATAGTACTTCTTTATTATATCAAATGGGAGTTACAACATATCCCCAAGTACAAAGCTTCTACACAAGTGGTTCAACATGAACACCTATTTTAGAGTGATATCGGCAGCACTTCGTTACTTGCAAAAAATCTATGCATTCTTCAACTCAAGGCACTCAATATATAAAGTGTTACAAGTTTCAAGAAACATCTAGAAGGTGAAGGGCATCCAAATCCAAAAGGAACAACTTTAAACACCTTAGACATGCATCTGGACACATGTTCAATATTCCCTTACACCCCTTACACTTGTCAAACATGCATATAGTCTTCTTCCAAGCTTGGGTGCCTAAAATATGCTAAAAATAGGCTATGAAAAATGCCTTACACATCTTACAGGTGTCATAGTTGACAACACTTACAGCTGTAAGAGAATTTGTCATAACTGACTAAAAATAGTTGATTCTCTTACATCCTGTCATAACCCAACTTGGGCGCTAACTTTCACCCATGCATTCAAAGATACCTTATGACACATCATAGAATTTTTCATATGCCATAGATTCCAAAGTGGGATTCCTATGTCCACTTGGGATGATGATGTGTCATCCAGTCACCTCCAATAGGGATGTCACCCAACCGGTGGATCCCAATTTGTGACATGACACCATAGGCATTTAAATAATACAAATAAATACATTAATTACATCAAATAAATCAATATTAGGACTCTAAGGTTGAGACACCTTAATCCCAACATTATCCTACTTGTCGAAGACCTACCGAGAGTCATACAAAATCATCTGCTTAGGGCCCCAAGGCCCATGGAATCAAAACACCATATGAACTTCTCTGTGATCACTAGTTTTTCAATGCATATGCAACATTCACCAAAGTTTCAACCTTCTCCAAGTTCACCTTTCCATCCTCTACCATATCACGAACAAAATGATACTGTACATCGATGTTCTTTGTTCTAGCATGAAAGGTAGGATTCTTTGCTAGGAAAATCATACTTTGACTGCCGCAACAAACAATAATTTTTCCTACATCTAAACCAATATCAGAACACAATCTCTTAAGCCAAATGGATTCCTTACAAGCATGATTGGCTGCCATATACTCTGCCTCTAGCGTGGACAATGCAACTACAACCTGTCACTTACTCATCCAACTGATATTACCACCAAACATCATAAACACATAACCACTAGTGGATCTTCTGTTGTCAATGTCACCTGCCTAATCTGAATCCACATATTCTCGAATTCTCACAAATTGTTGAGGTAGAGTAGGATAAAAATGAAAACACAAGGCATACTTGAAAGTGCCCCATAAATATCTGAGCACTCTCTTAACAACATCCCAATGCACCCATCTAGGATTAGCCATAAAACAACTAAGGACTCCCACTGCTTGGGAAATGTCTGGCCTCATACACACCATTGCATGCATTAGAATGCCAACTACACTTGCATATGATACTTTAGTCATGTCCTCCATCTTAGTAGGATATTTTGGTCAATCATTCACAAAAAGCTTCGTTCCTTGCATCACAAGAACAACTAATTGTCTCCAATCTACCATGCTGAATCTCTCCAACATAGAGTTCACATCTTGCTCTGGCTTAACCAAATCTTTTTGTTAGTTCTGTCTCTAATTATTTTCATTCCCAGAATGTACCTAGCTGCAGCTAGGTCTTTAATCTCAAACTGTGCTGACAATTGAAACTTCAAATATAAAATCATACTTTTACCATTTCCAATAAACAACATATCATCTACGTATAGGACAATAATGAGAATGTGACAATTATAAGTTCTAAAGTATACAAAATGGTCAGATTTAGACCTCTGAAATACAAATGACAACACATAGGTATCAAACTTCTAATACCACATTCTAGGAGACTGTTTCAAACCATAAAGAGACTTCTTCAGTTTGCAAACCAAAATTTCTTTACCTTTTTCAATGAAATGCTCTGGTTGTGACATGTATATCTCTTCCTCCAAATAACCATGAAGGAATGTTGTCTTCACATCCATCTGTTCCACTTTTAATTCATACGCTGTTACAAGTGACAACAGAAGCCAGAGAGATGTCAGCTTCACTACAAGAGAGAATATCTCCCCATAATCAATTCCCTCCACCTGGGAAAACCCTTTAGTGACCAATTATGCCTTATCCTTCTCAATACTACCATCAAGACCACACTTTTTCTTGAAAACCCATTTACAACCAATAGGTTTACGTCCAATTGGCAAAGGAACCAGATCCCAAGTCTTATTTTTCTTTAATGAAGCCATCTCTTCATCCATGGCTTACATCTAAGAATTTGAATAATTCATACCCAATGCCTCTCTAACTGTCCTAGGATCATCAGTATTAGTAATCAAGGCAAATATGCAACTAGAATCCAATAATGAATAACCAAACCTTTCTGGTTGTCACCTAATTCATGTAGACCTCCTCAAAGGCTGAGGTTGAGGTTCTCTTTCTTCAAAACTTTCAGAGCTACTTGAGCTCTCCTCATCATTAGGTCCAACATGATTACTTGGTTCTTATTTCTTTGGAGTAGGGGGAATTTGAACCACCTCCTTCTTATGTTTCTCCTCTTTCTCTGGTTGCATCTCAACAAAGGAAGGTTTCATCTATCTGAAGATCACACTTCTGCTATAGAGAAAATTCTAAGCTTTTGGATCCTAAAGCTTGTACCCTTTCACATCGACACCATAGCTGATAAAGATACACTTAACAACCTTATTCTCCAACTTTGACCTCTTCTCAATCGGAACATGAGCATAAGCTTTGCAACCAAACACTTTCAGATGTCTCATCGAAGGCTTTTTACCAGACCACACCTCCATGGGTGTCTTACCAGAAAGCACTGATGTAGGAGATCTATTGATCAAATAACATGTAGTGGCTACCACTTCAGCCCAAAAATTTTGTTCAAGGCTAGGACCACTCAACATACTCCTAGCCCTCTCCATCAACGTTCTGTTCATCCTCTCTGCAACTCCATTTTATTGTGGAGTGGAGGGAGTTGTCTTATGTCTCTCAATCCCATGCTCTTTATAGAAATTTTCAAATTCTACAAAACAAAACTCACCACCATTATCAGTTCTCAAATACTTAATCCTTCTGCTAGTATGATTTTCTACCAAGGCTTTAAACTCCTTAAACTGACTAAAGACTTCAACTTTACTTCTGAGGAAATAAAAAAATTTCCTTCTACTGTAATCATTTATAAAAGAAACAAAATATACAGATTTTGATAACGAAGGAACATTCACAGGACCAAAAACATCTGAATGAACATAGACCAAAACCCAGAAGACTTGTGAGAACTAGAGTAGAAAGAAACACGGTGTTGTTTTCCATATGCATAATGTTCACAAAAGTCGAACTCGAGATTACAATCATCAAGGCCTTCAACAAGGCTCTTATTTTTCAGAGTTCTAAGACCCTTCTCACCAATGTGACAAAGTCGTTGGTGCCATAAAATTGTCTTCTCTACAAGAAGTTTCATTTCAATGGATGAGAACCCTTAGGTACCCAAAATTCATGACCATCAGATGTAGTTGCAACATGATTCTTCTCTACACAATCAGATGGTGAGGATGAAGAACCCAAAGGTCTATTCTTCGGTACATTAGAAGAACTATTACACTGCACAATGCATGCATCTAGCTGAAACAGAGTCCCAATACAAACCCCCTTAGCTAACACCATAGCTCCTCTTGTCATCTTACATCCTCCACCAGAGAAAACAACTTGCACTCTTGAATCATTTAGTTTACTTATAGAAATAATCTTTTGTGCCAAACTTGGGATATGCAAGACACCATCAATCCTCTTCACTCTTCCATCAGGAAATATGATTTTGACTATTCTACGACCAACAATCTTCAAATGAAAGTCCTCACCTAGGTATACATCTCTGCCATTGTACTCCTCATACTTTGAGAACCAATCTCTGTGAGAAGTCATGTGAAAGGATGCACCCGAATCTATCAACCACACATCATCTGAGGCATAGGCTGCCAAGGCTACAATAAATGCTTCTCCATCATCTTGAGATGATTTCTCGGATTCATAAACGGAGAAAGACTTGCTTTTCTTCTTCTCCTTCTTGCGATCTTTACGAATGTGACCAACTTCACCACAGTTTTAACATTTTTGCTTGGACTTCTTACTAAGAGATTTAGATCTCCTTGGAGACTTTGACTTAGATTTCTTGTCTTTCTTTTTGCTTCTCTCTTTTGGTCTGCCACATATTGCAAGGGCCTCCTTGGCCATCTCAGAAGACTTCCTTTGCATCCCTTCGAATAATAATGAGGCAACAACCTCATCCATCTTAAAGGTGGAAGTAGTACTTCCAATAGCCATTACCAGGTGATCCCAAGAGTCTAGCAACAAACACAAAAAGAGCATGCAACAGTCTTGTTCATTGATTTTGTCTCCAACAGAACCCAATTGTGCAATCGACATGTTACAAGAGTTCAAGTGATCTGCAATGGATCTCCATCTTCCATTTTCAAAGAATACATCTTCTTTCTCATGAAAAGCTTGTTTACCAAGGATTTAGCTTGATAGACATCACCAAGCTTCTTCCACAAAGAAGCAAAATTTTTCTCTTCATGGACATTCAGGAGAATGAAATCAACCAAATAGAGTCTAATAAGACCCTTGACTTTCCTATCTATGAGATCCCAATCCTCTTATGCCTGAAGGTTTTGTTCCAAAAATTGCAAGCCATAAGTCTTGGTCTACTAACATGTCTTCCATTTTGAGCTTCCACAACTCAAAATTACCACCGTAAAATTTTTCCATCTCAATCCTCCCAAATGTGCCTGCCATCTCTTTCCTGCAACAAGATAATAAAACAAACACTTCTGCAAAACTCCCATTGAAACAAAGATTAGCTTAAAAAGCCCTTCTACCCAACAAAGGAACCAAGGCTGAACAGGCTCTGATACCAACTGAAAGGAATTTGGGTGAGTAGAAATAGCTTCCTACACTAATCTAATCAAGAGAGAGTTATAAAAATTTCTATTTAACACCTTTGATAGTTGCAACTAGAGAAGCACATAAAGAATAATGAAAATAGAACATAAAAAATGCATAAAAAATAGTGACACCAAATATACCGTGGGGAAAACCCTTTCAAGTAAAAAACCCCACCCTCCAAAAGCACAATACTTCTCTATTATATCAAATAGGAGTTACAACATATCCCCAAGTACAAAGCTTCTATACAAGTGCTTCAACATGAACACCTGTTCTGGAGTGATAACGACATAACTTCGTTACCTGCAAACAAACTATGCATTTTACAACTTAAGGAACTCAATAAATAGAGTGTTACAAGCTTCAAAAAACATCTAGAAGGTGAGGGGAGTCCAAAACCAAAAGGCACAACTTTCAACACCTTAGACATGTATTTGGACACATGTTCAATATTCTCTTACACCCTTTACAATTGTCAAACTTGCATATAGTCTTCTTCCAAGCTTGGGAACCTAGAATATGCTAAAAATAGGCTATGAAAGATGCCTTACACATCTCAAAACTATCATAGAATCTGTCATAGCTGACAACACTTACAATTGTAAGAGAATCTATCATAACTGGCTAAAAATAGTTGATTCTCTTACATCCTGTCATAACCCAACTTGGGCACCAAATTTCACCAATGCATTCAAAGATTCCTTATGACACACCATAGAATCTATCATATGTCATAGATTCTAAAGTGGGATGATGATGTGTCATCTAGTCACCTCCAACGGGGATGCCACCCAGCCGATGGGTCCCAATTTGTGACATGACACCATAGGCATTTAAATAATACAAATAAATACATTAATTACATCAAATAAATCAATATTAGGACTCTAAGGTTGAGACACCTTAATCCCAACAATTAATTAGTGGAAAAAAACTCAATTCTATATGTTCTTGTTGTGCAATCAATTGTGTGTGTATATATATAAGATATATACATATCCATATGTATACATGTATCGATACAAACGTATGATTAGCAAACGAACATGCCCATACGAATGTATAAACATATATATACGTACGTATACATGTACATAGAGTATATATATATATATATATATATATATATATATATATATATATATATATATATATATATATATATATACATATATATTGTGGATATGGTTGCTATTATTATGCTTAATGTTACTTGTTCCTATCTATTCATATATCAATGTATACATACTTTATTGACATGCATATATATATATATATATATATATTAACATATATATACATATACATATACATACATATACATATACATATACATATACATATACATATATATGTGAGTTATATTATTGATATTCATATATATGTATATGTACATATAAGAATATATATTTATATATAGATATATGTTTGGGATCGATTAGCATATGTGATGTTTGGAGGGTAATTTATATATTTAAACATAGGCTAATTTATATACTTGAGCATAAGCCGATTTGCATATGAGATATTACAAAGTATTTAAAGGCGAATAATGCATATGATAACATTGTATAAAGGTCGAACTATGTGGAAGTATTTCACAACAATAAAAGGTTGATGTGGATAAAACCATAATGTCGATACTATTGAAGGAATCATTGTATTTATGAGCAATGAATTATTCAAACTTGGAAGGTGTATATCTTAATGATAAAAGAAATGAAGTGATAGAATGGTACGCTAACCTCATAAAGTATAAAATGATTGATAATAGGAAAAGTAACAATAATGCAAGGAATTGGTCAAAGTATCATTTATGTGTTAAGTGACTCTGTATTCCTCTATTTTCTATGAAGCTTAGATTTATTCAACATTGAGCAAGTGTTGCATTGTGACTATAGACTGTTTCAATAAGTAAATCCACATCAAACAAATAGGGAGAATGGTTGCATACTTGGCGCTAGAATATGAAGTTCTATTTCCTATAGAAGTCCAATTTGGAAATAATTCAATTATCATCATTTGATCATGTGCAGATTGAACTAGGTTTTGTTGTTGTCAACCATTGAGGTCGATCTGTGGCATTATATACTGAGTATACACTTTGCTTATTTTCCACCTTTTAGCTGAGTTGAGTGAGTCAATTTGCATGGATTAAGCTGTCAGTTTGCATGCCTCTTTTGTAGGCTGCAATAGCTCTTTTTTTTGCATAAATAGAGAGGCAATATCTTTTATTTGGAACACATTCTTTTGCAAACTTATTCTACTGCAATTTTTGAGAGTTGTGAGTTATTGAGTGAGAGTTGTAAGTCAACTTGTGAGTGCATATTATAGTTGTGAGTAAGGATTTGTAGTGTAGTATTGTCCTTGAGAGAGCTAAGTGAAGCTAGGAAGCTGCTTCTTGGAAGGTTGAGTGACAAGACAATCTATTGGTTAAGCATATTATAGGCATGAGGATCTAATCTTCTCTTAACTATTTTTATTTGTGAAAGATTGGGAATTGTATGTTCTGTATTGGAACTGTTTGTTATTATTTGCATTAGGGAAACATCGCAATTGCTTTAGAAAGGGATAAGTAGCCATTTTATGTATTTCTATGAAGTGCTTGTAATTACTCCATAATAGGAGGAATTGTTTGTCATAGGTAATATTATACTATATATGAATAAACAATGATAACTTATGGAATTATTCATTACTAAAGTTATTTTGAGTTAGATAGTTTGCAAGATAGACCTAGGATTTGATTATCCATTAAAGGGAGGGTAACTTGTGATTATGCTTTGTGAGTAGAAATGCCATTAAGTTGTGAGAAGGGGATAGTTATTTATGGGGTTAAAGGTTACCCATAGGAGGAAATACCTATGCATAGATTATAATGGCCTTAAGTCAAATCAAGCTTAAGTAGTGTAAGTGAATAAAATGAATATCACTCAAAGTACTAAGTGAGAACACTTTGGCCAAAGTAGTGTGATTGCCTTTGGCTCCACTATCAGATCGTCGTGTCCATGTAGTGCATGCTAGTTCTGCTTTGTAGGGTTACAAGTTCTAGTCATGTAGGACACAACACTAAGCTTAGTATAGTTGTCATATGAGGTTACTCCACCAATATCTTCATCAAAGGGTAGGGCCATCTATCATATGATATATGTGTGGGAGACCGCATATGAGTGTGGTTAGTGAAAAAGTGCTTGAGTGATGCTTCTCCTCCTCAGTAGGTGATAGAAGACCAAGATTTGAAAGGTGGATCTTGGACCATCTATATATATTTACTTTGAAGCTCGATTGAGCTATGTATGTACTTGTACACAATCTTGGAATATTGTAATTGGTATATTAAAATGGAATCCATGTTGATTATTTTTATGACATCTATGTTCATTTGTTCTCAATAAAGAAAATAATATTTTATTGCAATGGTTAGTTACATAGTTTATTTACTCGCAAAGTGAAAACTTAGGAAAAATTACTTCACTAAACGGTTGACATGTTACACGTGGTATCTGAGCTATGAGGTTTAGATATAGAACCTATGATTTCATCATACTTTCCATCCAACATTATCTAATGTTTGGAAATTATTTTTCCAGGATGGTACGTCTCAGGTTAATGGCTAGAAAGTTAGTAATCGAGAATTAGCGCTACCTTAAGGCCAAGAAGGAAAGAGAGGCCATCGCTAGAACAATTGAGAGTACCAACTACAAAAATGTCATCTAGTTAAGCGACACTAAAACCTTTAGTCATACACTTTCTCGAATCACTGATGTGAAGAGAAAGATGAAGATGGAGGCCAAGTACAACTACTTACCTTCCATCTCATTAGAGAAGTCTGAGTCTCTATCACTTTCCAGGGACATGCCCTCAGAAGGAAGTGTCAGTCCAGTATTTATCTTTAGGGACCCTAGAGTTCTTCCAATGGAAGAAGTAATTGTAATTTCCTCGAGTAATGAGTCTGAGGGTTATGTACCTTACAACTATGTATCAAATGAGAAATTCGAAGGTTATTATCCATTCTAGGATAGGTATGAACAAATGAGAGATGAGCAAAAATCTCAATCTGTAGGGTATACTTCATTAAGTTATGTGTCAAAGAGTGAATCTGAGGGATACTCTCCACTCGACTATCTGAATAGTCACTCCATATAATTAAAAGGATATTGAGATCCTTGAGAAATGAATAAAATTATTTGCTTATCGGAAGCTTGTGCTTAATCTTATGTGGAATTCCTTATGTACAATTAATAGAAAATTCTAATGTTTTCCATAAGATAATTGATAACATGATTAAGTCTAACATACATGTACCTTTAGGTATAATCCATTCTTGTGAAGATGGTGAGAACACGAACCAATCTTGGCAGAAGCCAAGAAGTTGGGAAAGGAATAGTAGGAGTTGAAGCTAGGTTGGACCAAATCTTAGCAAGGTTGGAAAACCTAGAGCAAGAAAGAAGGGTAAAGGATAGAGTTGAGAAGATAGTTCCAAATAATGAGGAGGGAGAAAATTACAGTGAACATGATCAAACTCATGATCATGAGAGAGATATATCACCTTCTCTATCTAAGGAAACTAATAGGAAGCGTATGGCTTCTGAACTTTCCAAAGATATGAAGAAAAACACCCCACCTAAGATTGAGGGAAGTGCAAGCGGAGATGAAGCTGAGGCTTGGTTAGTCCAAATGAAGAAGTATTTCAAGATTCAAAATTATACTAAGGTCACCAAAGCAACATGGGGAGCATACCAGTTAGCAGGAAAAGCCTCTAATTGGCAGATGAATAAAAAGATGGAACTCAATCTTAACTCATGGAAACTAACATGGAGTGAATTTGTTGAATCTTTTTGTAAGAGATGGTTACCCCAACTCTATTTTGACCAAAAACTCATGAATTTTTAGAGTTTGAAACAACGTGAGATGACGATCAATGGGTATTGGGAGAATTTTACCCATCTTTTGCGTTATGTTCCTATGTACTAGAAAGATGAATGCTTCCATATAAATTTTTTTATCATGGGACTTAATAGTCAGATTGGAGGAGAGGTGGATGTGCACGGTCCAACTACTATGGATCTTGTGTATGAGAAAGTGGTTAAATAGGAGCAGAAGATAAAATCTATCTCCATCCGCTAGGAAAACTGAAACCGTAAGAAGATTGTGGGAGTTCAAGACAAACAAATTCCAAAGAAGGTGGAAGTTGTGCAAAATGTACCCAAGCAAGGAGAAAAAGGATCTTGTAATGGTGGAAAAGAATAAAAAATGGAACGTAAGAGGAAAAATTCCAATGGTGGGAATACCAACAATGCTAGTAGAAATGCTAGTAAATCTGGAGAACCCGTAAGGAAGAGAGGACCGAATACTGGATGTTTTACATGTGGAGGAGACCACTATGCTAGAGAATGTCTCGATAAGGTTTCCAGGTCATGATCTTATGGTAATCCACTACCTACCCAACAAGCGATGCTCCAACAAAAGATACATGCATCTATGGATGATTGCTAGGCGGAGTATCAAGTGACTCCAATTGAAACTCCAAGTATTTTTTTTGGATTACCCATTTCTATACTTATAGATATTTGTGTAACTGAGAATTTCATTTCACCTAGAGTAGCTAAGTAAATATCTAGAAAGGTTGGTTACATGGGAAAGTCTTGGGATGTAGAGTATGCAAACCATACACGAGCAAAGGTGGAACAATGTTGTTTGAAGCTAGGATAGAGCTACCTTGTTTTTCTATAGAAGTGAACCTATATGTTGCACCTTTAGGATCCTATGATGTTATCCTGGGTATGAACTGGTTATGGAGACATAGTGCTAAGGTAGATTTCCATACTAAAATTGTAGAATGCTTATATGATCTTGGTAATCAAGTGAAGTTCCAAGGGATACCTAGGAGGTCAAGATTCGTCAAATCTTTGCAATACAATTGTTAAGGGCTAAGAAGAAAGGGTGAAAACTCTTTGCAGTCAAGATGGAAAAGCTGGATGAGAACCTTGATAACTTGGAATCATAGATCTTCTAAGAGATGGAAGATGGTGAAATGGAGGAAACTGGAATGTTAGATATGGAGAGGTATCCTATATTGAGAAAGTTTTTGGATGTGTTTCCAGATGAATTACTTGGGTTGCCACAGAAAATGATGTTTGACTTCTCTATTGATATAGTTCTAGGATCTGAACTTGTTTTTAAGGTGCCTTATAGAATGATAACAACTGAGCTAATGGAGCTTAAGGCACAGTTGGATGAACTGTTGTATAAGGGGTTGATAAGACCAAGTGTTTCACCCTAGGAAGCACCAATAATCTTTGTGAAAAAGAAGTATGGTAGTTTGCATCTATGTATAGATTATCGTATGATTAACAAAGCTACGGTAAAAAACAAGTATCCATTACCATGCACTGATGATCTATTTAATGAAATGAGGGGAGAAACTATATTTTCTAAGATAGATATGAGATCTGGATACCACCAATTGAGAATTAAGGATGAAGCCATCCTTAAAACTGTGTTCAGAACCAAATTTGGACACTATGTAAGGACCCCTGCTAATCTGCCTTTTATTATTTTTAGTTTCGTATGCTTGACATTCGCCAAACACTTTGTATGCACAGTCTATTTTCCGAGTTCTTGTTTATTTTTTGAGCTTATTGTATTGTGATATTAATGGATTGTAATTGATGCCAAATCACATAATATTGCAAGGAAATGAAAGGATAACAATATGCATATAACTTTTGACAATAGAGATCCAAGGAATAACAACTTTAAGAGCATAAATCATAGCTGATAAATAATTTATTTATGACTGTTACAACCTTTTTTCAGACTAAAACTTCATATGAATGAGTGTTTTTTCATCAACCATACAAGAGTACAATCAATTCTTTACATACTCGTTAACCTTGCTTGTTACCATAGACATGAAATGACATATACGAAAGAGAATAGAGCTGGAAATGGACTGTTAACACCCTCAATGCAAATATGAGTACAACTAAAGTGGTAACAACGATAATGATTCCCAAAAAAAGTTCCAAATCTCAACCAGGTGTAGCCGCCTAGGGTAGGAATGGAACAATGAACCCCTTAGCTAGATATGAATGCAAATGTAACCCCCAAATGGTTGTTGAATAATGTAGTGAGACACTGTAGTAGCATTGTTCATGACACTATTCATGGTACTGTTCATGGCACTATTCATGCACTATTCACGACACTGTAGCAAATCACAAATCTTCCTTTCCCTTATTTTTGATGCCACTATCACCCTCAAATCTGCTCCAAATATCTTCTTCAAAATTTCCCTTCTCTATTAGAGAATCTAATAAGCCCAATGTGTTTCCTAAATGAAAAAACCATTAATTCTCCTGACTGTATCTTGCAATAGCAAGAAGAATGTTGACAAAGAGGGATTTCATCCTCCAAGCCCAATAATCAGATTTCTGAAAAAATCCAATAACATAACTTCCATCTCATCCAAGCATCCCTCAACACGTCCCAGGCAAGAGATTATAAGGCCTTCCAAGAAGTCGAATTCACTTGCATATGCAATGTGGGATAAATGGAAAAATAACATTTTCATTAATATTAAATCCTTCACTTAAAAAAGGCCCATGATAACACATTAGGCGTCCCAGCCTAGAGAAGACACTTTTTAAAAACAACTTTATAATAAAGTGACTTTATTAATATGTCTTTTATTTAATTATCACTTTATAATAATGTATATTAACTTCAGGCATTAAAATAATATGAGTTGAACTCAGAATACCATATATGATAGCTCATTGGAAAGCTCTCGACCAAACGCTCCAATTCCAACACTGAGAATTTCCACATCACTTGATCCCACCGACCTACTAAATATAGAAAGTTTGGCCAAAGGCCCCAAATAATGCCATAAAGGAAGTTCTGAAAAACCACAAAGAAGACCAATACCTTGAAGTAAGTTGGAAGCCATGACAAACAACTCCAAAAACCATCCTGATTGACTTATTATAAATAGTAAGTCCTGAAAATACTGTTAATTGAGCTCCCAAATCACTTCATTATCCTATGAGAGCTCCTGTCATAGGCTAATCTACTGATCCTAATGGTTAAGTGAAATAGGGGACATTACACACTATGAGTTTATAGTTCTACCCTTTGGTTTAACAAATGCACCTACAACATTTATGAACCTTATGAATAGTGTAGTTAGGGATTGGCTAGATAAGTTTTTCTTAGTTTTCCTAGATGACATTTTGATTTACTCAAAGAATGAAGAGGATCAATGTAGGCATTTAGAGATGGTTCTACAATGACTTAGGGAATATAAGTTGTATGGAAAACTCTCTTAGTGTAGCTTCTTTTAGAAAGTACATTATCTTTGGCATGTGATCTTAGCAGAGGGGAATTTTAGTAGATCCAACTAAGATCAAGGTGGTGCTTGAATGGCCAGTACCCAAGAATGCCTCTGAAGTAAGAAGTTTTATGGGTTTGGTGGGATACTATAGAAATTTTGTTGCAAATTTCTCCAAGATAGCCTTTTCGATCACTTCTTGCAAAAGAAAGGGAAGAAGTTTGAGTGGACAAAAAAGTGCCAAGTAGCCTTTGACCTACTCAAAGAGAAATTGACTACTGTACCGATTTTGAAAGTACTAGATCCTAAGGGTGACTTTACTATTATCACAGATACATCAAGAGAGGGCTTAGGAGGTGTGTCAAGATGGGAAAGTAATTGCTTATGAATCAAGGAATCTGAAACCTTATGAGCATAATTATGCATCGCATGATTTAGAGATAGAAGTTGTGGATCATGCATTGCAAATGTGGAGGCATTACTTGTTAGGGAAACCCTTTGAGATGAAAATTAAACCTCATGGGCTAAAGTATTTATTCACTCAACCTAATTTGAATGCAAGATAGAGAAGATGGTTGGAGTTAAATATCAAATTATGACTTCAACATCAATTACATGAAAGGAAAGGAGAATCAGGTTGCTGATGCCTTGAGTTGAAGATGTCATATTGCTTCAATGGTGACAATTCAAACTGACTTTAAAGGTCAAGTTTTGCAGAAATGCAAAGAGGATGAGTACTATTTGCAAGTCAAGCAAGCACTCACTAGTAATCTGCATGATGGTAGGCATGAAGGTTTTCATTTTGAACCTAATGGTATACTTAGGTATAAGGGGAGAATGTATGTACTTGACTCGAAAGAGTTAAGAAATATGGTACAGAAAGAAGTACATGAAGCTTCGTACTCTAGACACCCTGGTGTGACAAAAATGTTGGTAGACGTTAAGCCATTATATTTTTGGAAGGACATGAAAGGAAATATTGCTAGATTTATGGCTAGGTGTATTGAGTGTCAAAGGGTGAAAGCAGAGCATCACCATCTTGCAGGCTTGTTATACCCACATGATACACCAAAGAGGAATTGGCAAGTCATAAGTATGGACTTTGTTGGTGCAGGGGCACCCACAAGTTCATGCCTCCAAGAGGAAAAAGTGTCATTTTGTTTTGTTTTATGGTTTTCTCATGTAATAAGGTCCTCATGGATCATTTTTATGCTTGTAAGAGTCTAGAGTGAGTCTTAGGATATAAGGTGTTGTCAAATTGTTAAAAGTGTCAAAGTTGTTGAATGTTGTCAACACAAGTTTTGTCTTTTTGATGTAAAGAATGGACTTAACATTGTTTTGATAGTCCATAATTCAAAAATTGGTTGAGGAACATTAGGATAGGTTGAGGGATGTTTAAAAGACTTGGTTCCATCGATCAAAGGGGTTGGATGTTGAATTGTTGAAGTTAGAAGCAATAAAACACCTTAATTTTTGCATTTCTAAAGTGTTATTTCTTGTTCTACTATGTGGTACAGGCTGACACAGATGTATGGTGACCTGAAACCAATTGGGAATGAAGGTTCTCTGAATCTACTTTCTAACACAATTTATTTCATCCATTTTCATTAAAAAATAAAGGAGTTATTTTAATTTCTTTGCAAACTGGTCTGAAACCCTAGGTAGGGGAGGCAGTGAGCAAGAAAAATGTGTTTCTCCACATTCCACCAATGAAAATCCCTTTAAATTAGTGGAATGGCTTGTAATATGATGTTCTTTGATAATACAAAATTGAAGAGTCTGGGGTGTACAACTGCACATGCACGGATGCAATAGAGGCCTAATATCTCTATGTATCAGGCCTAGAGACTAGTGAACAATTTAAATTGGCATTGGAGGAATCTAAGCAAGGATGATTTGACTATTGGGAGATGTTGAAGAGTGTGTGGGAAGCCTATTAGAGCAAGGGAATTTTTGTAGCATTCATCGAGAGGCCTTTGGGATCAATCCCTAGTACTTCACAAGCCTAAAGTGTCAATTAGGCCTAATTGCAAACCGAGACAATAAGTTTTTAGCTCTTTCATTCCAAAACAACTTGACTTGAATTTTTGATATGTCTGAGAAGGCCCAAAAGGGTATCTAAATATGTGTTTACATTTTGGGTATCAATTCTTCTTGGGAGTTGTTTACAAAAATGTCATTTTGAAAGGTTATTAGGGTAAAGGGGCAACTTGTGAAAGAAAGGTCATTAGTTGATGTGTGAGGGTTCTTGTGAGTAGTTATCTAAGTGAGTTTGATAGGTTGGAGACTAGAGGGTCCTTGTGGGTGACTGTGGGTTGTGATTATCCTTGAATGGTTAGTTGCTTTGAAGATGAAATGCCTACCCTTGTTGAAGAAGTTAGCCCTATCATGTTTGCCTTCGAACTTTGAGAGATGAATGAGCCGATTGTTGTGAAATATGGTATCAATTGTCTAGTCTTTGCCATTGCTCTACATCAAATTGGTATTAAATCTAGGTTTGATCTAAAGAGGAAAATTTGAAGGGAAGAAGGAACAAAATGCCTCCAAAACAAAATGTCATCATCGCCAGAGAAGTGAATGAGTTGAAGGAAAATCATGCTAGAGAGATGAGAGAATTGAAGGAGAGGCTTGCTGCCTTGGAAACAAGTCAAAAAAGAGGAGTGGTCACCAAAGATTTGAGTGACCAAGAAGAATGGGAAGAGGAAAGTTCCCAGGAAGGGTCCGAGGAAGAGATGGATCCTGATGACTTGAGGATGGAAACATTGTTGAAGGTTGTCAAGGGAGATGGTCATAAAATCAAGATGGATTTACCCATCTATGGAGGAAATTTGGATAGTGAAGAACTCCTAAATTGGATAGGAGCATTGGATAACTACTTTTAGTATGAAGATGTACCAAAAGAGCAAAGGGCGAAGGTGGCCAAAAAAAAGTTAAAGGGCCACGCCTTACTTTGGTGGGATTACGTACAAGATGAAAGGAGAAAGAAGGGGAAGTCTAAAATCACCTCTTGGGATAGGATGGTTGCTAAACTCAAAGGAAAGTTCCTACCCGGTGATTACACTATTTAGTTGTTTAAGAGGCTTCAAAATCTCAAGTAAAAGGATATGGATGTGCAAACCTATACAAAGGAGTTCTAAAAATTAAGCATAAGGGAAGGTCATGTAGAAGATGATGTGGAGAAAGTGGCAAGATACCTCAATGGGTTGAGATACAACCTTCAAGATGAATTAAGCCTCACCAATCAAATAATGGTGGAAGAGTGTTATTAGTTGTCCATCAAGGCTGAAGATAAGTTGAGGAGAAGGAAAGAAAAGCAAAGTAGGCGTAGAGGAAGAAATTCTAGAGGAAGAGGTACGTTTGCTGATTCAGGACAATCAGTAGAGTCAAGGCGAGACAAGTAGAGTTCAAGAACAAACTTTTGATTCAAGGGGCAGTTCTAGAGGAGGTAGATCAAGTTTTAGGGGTAGATTGGGAGGCCAAAGAGGAGGTTCAAGTGGCTTTACTGGGAAGTTCTATAAGTGCAATACATTTGCAGGCCACCAAGCATGGAAATGTACTGAGGAGCATCCAACTACTTCTTTTGGAAGTGAAAGAAGAAATCAGATCGCACAAGGTGGAGATGATGCTAAGAGTGTACATTCCTCACCACATGTTGAAGAAACAGAGATTGGAGAGTTTTTTCTGATGATAAGGACTCTAATCAAAGGGCCAATGGAGAAGGAACCAACACAAAGAAAGTCTCTCTTTAGGACTACATGTAAAATCCAAGGTAAGTGTTGCAAAGTTGTGATTGATTATGATAGTACAAATAATTTGGTTTCTCTTGAAATGGTTGAGAATTTGAAATTACAAAGGATTCCTCATGCTACTCCCTAGAAGGTGTCTTGGTTGAACAAAGGGCAATAAGTAGTTTTAAATGAACAAAGTTGGGTAGATTTTCACATAGGGGGTTATAAGGATAGGGTTTTATGTGATATAATACCAATGGATGTGTGCCATTTTCTTTTGGGGAGACCTTGGCAATATGATAGGAATGCCAAGCATGATGGTAGGAAAAATATATGTCATAGAGAATGATGGAGTTTCCTACACCCTTACACCATTAAAGGAGGAAATTCAAGAATCACAAATGCGTTCTAGTACTATGTTGGTGAGTGAAAATGAGTTTGTACAAATCATGGAGAAGGAAAACAAGGGCTTTGCAAGTATAAATATGCCTAGGATTGTTATGACAACAACTAGGATTGATCAATCGTCATTAGAGGTTCAAGAATTGTTGCAAGAGCATGTTAATTTGATAATAGATGACACTCCAAGGAAAAGTACTAGTCCTCATGCAAGGTTTCTAGGATGGGAAGACAAACCCTTCAATGTGATTGCAAACATTCAACATTGGCAAATGAGATATGAGGATGCAACCCAATGTATATTTGCATTACTTAGGTAGTTTGGGGAAGGTAACCCTATATAAGATAAAATTGAGAGGTTCAATTTTAAGTAAGAGGTTTCATTTTCTGTGTTGCAAATTGAAATGAACAAAGAAAAGGAAATGTCTATTGATTGTGCAGACCTTAAGGAGAGAGCAACATTGGATATTGTAGGTTTGGGTGATAAGAGTTGTGTTGCTGATTTTCAGTCCAAACCCCTTCCAAACCTGAGAATTGATGGCGTTGCAAAGACAAGTAGAACTCATTATTTTCTCTTTCCCATTGAAGGTGAAGGATATACACTTTCATTGCACACATTTCACAAGGAGATAGGTTAGATATGATTTTCTTCTTGTAGTAGAGGGCAGTGAAATTGATCAAGGAACCATGTTTGGTGTCCTATTGGTTAGAGATAAAGAAAGAAGATACAATTCTCTTGTTGAGATTGCAAACTTGATGGGAAAGCAACCTAAGGTCAAAATGAAGCAAGCTATGGAAGGGGAGCAAGGTGATATGGCATTGTATGCCATCTATCAAGAAGAAAGGAAGAAACTACAGGTTGGAGATGACAAATGCAAGCAAGGGATAGATGTGAACAGAGGAGCACTTGATTTAAAGGTTGCAGATTTAGTTTTTGAATTATACTCTTTACAAGTGATTGTTGTTGCAGGTCATGAGGTAGGTTCTAAGGTATTTGCAGATGATGAGTGGGTCCAAGACTTTCCACTAAGGTTGGAGCGCATCTTAGACACTAATGCCCTTAAAACACCAAGGAACAAAGCTTATTTTTAGTATTTGACTTAATGGAAGGGTCTGCCTTATGAAGAGACTACTTGGATAATTGAAGAGACTACATTATTGCAGATCTGTACTCAAGTGGAACTTGAGTTTTCTTTTCCTCGAGAGTATGGTGCAGGGGCACCCACAAGTTCATGCCTCCAAGAGGCAAAAGTGTCATTTTGTTTTGTTTTGTGGTTTTCTCATGTAATAAGTTCCTCAAAGATCATTTTTATGCTTGTAAGAGTCTAGATTGAGTCTTAGGATATAAGGTGTTGTCAAATTGTTAAAAGTGTCAAAGTTACTGAATGTTGTCAAAGCAACTTTTGTCTTTTTGATGTAAAGAATGGACTTAACATTGTTTTGTTAGTCCATAATTCAAAAATTTGTTGAGGACCATTGGGATAGGTTGAGGGGTGTTTAAAAGAACTGTTTCCATTGATCAAAGGGATTGGATGTTGAATTGTTGAAGTTAGAAGCAATAAAACACCTTAATTTCTACATTTCTAGCGTGTTATTTCTTGTTCTACTATGTGGTACGAGCTTGTATAGATGTATGGTGACCTAAAACCAATTGGTAATGAAGGTTATCTAAATATAATTTCTAACGCAATTGATTGTATCCATTTTCATTAAGAAATAAAGGAGTTATAGTCATTTATTTGCAAATTAGTTTGAAACCCTAGGTAGGGGAGGTAGTGAGCAAGAAAAATGTGTTTCTCCCCATTCCACTAGTGAAAATACCTATAAATTGGTGGAATAGTTTGTAATATGATGTTCTCTGATAATCCAAACTTTCAGAGTCTGGGGTGTACAAATGCATGTGCAAGGATGCAATAAAGGCCTAATATCTCTATGTATTAGGCCCAGAGACTAGTGAACAATTTGAATTAGCATTGAAGGAATATAAGTAAGGTTGATTTGACTATTGGGAGATGTTGAAGAGTGTGTGGGAAACCTATCAGAGCAAGGGAATTGTTGGAGCATTCATCAAGAGGCCTTTGGGATCAAGCCCTAGTACTTCACAAGCCTAAAGTGTCAATTAGGCCTAATTGCAAACTAGGACAGTCAATTTTTAGCCCTTTCATTCCAAAACAACCCGACCTGAATTTTTGATATGTTTGAGAAGACCCAAAAGGGTATCTAAATCTATGTTTACATTTTGGGCATCAAGTTTTCTTGGGAGTTGTTGACAAAAATGCCATTTTGAAAGGCTATTAGGGTAAAGGGGCAACTTGTGAAAGAAAGGTCATTGGTTGATGTGTGAGGGTTCTTGTGAGTAGTTATCTAAGTGATTTTGATAGGTTGGAGACTAGAGGGTCCTTTTGGGTGACTGTGGGTTGTGATTATCCTTGAATGGTTAGTTGCTTTGAAGATCAAATGCCTACCTTTGTTGAAGAAGTTTGCCCTATCATGTTTGCCTTTGAACTTTGAGAGATGAATGAACCCATTGTTGTGAAATATGCTATCAATTGTCTAGTTTTTGCCCCTGCTCTGCATCATTTGTGTAAGGATTGCCTATGTCAAGGAATAAGCACAATTCCATTCTTGTGGTTGTAGATAAGCTTACCAAAGTGGCACATTTCATACTCGAGAATTTAACTGACGGAGCACCTGTCATGGCAAAGAAATTTGTGCAAGAAGTGTTTAGGTTACATGGGATTCTTGAGAAGATTATCTCGGATAGGGATGCACGAGTCACTTCTAGGTTTTGGAAAATCTTGTTTTCTACACTTGGTACTCAATTGAATATTAGCTCAACATATCATCCAAAAACAGATGGACAAATTGAAAGGGTGAATCAAGTATTGGAAGACCTACTTAGAATGTATTGCATGGATCAACACTACAAGTGGGAAGACTACTGGCCTTTAGTGGAATTTTCTTACAACAGTTCTTACCATTCCATAATAAAGATGGCTCCTTTCAAAGCATTATATGGTCGAAAGTGTTGAACTTCTATAAGTTGGGATAGACTTGAAGATAGAGTGAATTTTGGGCCTGAAATGTTGGCTGAAATGGAAGAGCAAGTGAGAATTGTTAAGCAAAGATTGGCTGAAGCTAACAACAAACAAAAAAGCTATGCTGATGCTAAGAGAGTGCCCTAAAATTTTTTTGTAGGTGACAAGGTGTTGTTGAGAGTAAGACCTCACAAGAGTTCCATTAAATTTGGGAATTCTTCCAAATTAGCCTCGTGCTATGTAGGACCTTTTGAGATTCTTGAGGAAGTGAATCCGGTAGCTTACCGAATTGCGTTGCCACCAACTCTTGCTAGGATGCATAATTTCTTTCATGTGTCGTACCTAAATATGTATATACCAGGTGATAATCATGTGATTGATTGGAATGCTTTAGAGGTACAGGACCCAGGAGTGGTAACTCTTGAGCCTATCAAGGTGCTTGGAACATGTAAGCTTTGCTTGCGTAAGAGGGAAGTTCTGCAGTGCAAAGTCCAGTGGGACCAGTATGCGGAAGAATCTGCCACCTGGGAAGACTATGCTGAGATACTACAAAAGTTTCTTCATGTTTTAGATGCATTTGAGAGTACTTAAAAACAATATGTTGTTTGTGTGTTTGTTTTATGTTGCTACATAAAATCATCGGGGACGATGATTCACAAGGGGGGAGTATGTTACACCCCAATTGTGTATTTACTATTTACCATTACTATGTAGGGTAAATGTGAATGTAATTTGAATTCTAAATGAGAATAAATTGTGCTTGCACTTTGTTATCCATGAATTATGAATGAATGTTATTTCATTTAATGGTATGTAAAGAAAATCATATATGTGAATTGGATAAGTTATTGAACTTGTATTCTAACTATGGAGATATATTATGTGTAATGCATATTTTGTTGTAAAACTGACTACCATGGGAATATGTTAGTTGGATGCGGGTATGTTCAATACTCCAGGCAGAGGGGAAGTATCACTCAGGAGAAGATCTTGGGGGCAACTAGTAACGTAGCCTATATGAGCTTACACACACACTCACAGTAGAATGATTGAGTCAAGTCATTATGTTGGGAATTGGTAGGTCATCCTTAGTATGATGTGTTGTATTAATAAGGGGATTAATTACTATTGAATGCATGCTTGGGTGATGTTTATACATTTAAAGCTTATGAGTTCTTCTTTATATTACTATGCTTGTATAGATGAGGTGAATAAATGTGGAAATGTATGTATATGTATACATATGTGTGTCGACGATAGACCATACGCATGAAGGAGCATGCACACGAGGGCACATAGGTAGACGTACCTATGCACACTTATGAATGGATTGCTTATGAGCATGGATCTATCGAGTGGACAATACGACATGAATGTGTATATGTATGAATACATCACACGACTATTCCCTATCAATACAATAGTAATTGTGTATGTTCTTGTTGTGCAATCGATTGTGTGTGTGTGTGTATATATATATACATATATCCATATGTATACATGTATCAATACACATGTATGATTGGAAAACAAACATGCCCATACAAATGTATTGATATATGTATACGTACATATACATGTACATAAAGGAATACATATATATATACAGTTGATTTGGTTGCTATTATTATGTGAATGTTAACTTGTTCATATTCATTCATATATAGAATGTATACATACTTTATTGACATGATATATATATATATATATATATATATATATATATATATATTGACATATTTATACATATACATTAACATATATATACATATACATATACATATACATATACATATACATATATATGAGTGATATTATTTATACATATACATTAACATACATATACATATACATATATATGAGTGATATTATTTATACATATACGTTAACATATATATACATATACATATATATGAGTGATATTATTGATATTCATATATATATATATATGTATATGTATATGTATATATATGAATATATATATTTATATATAAATATGTGTTTGGGATCAATTAACATATGTGATGTTTGGAGGCCAATTTATATATTTAAACATAGGCCGATTTATATATTTGAGCATAAGCCGATTTACACATGAGATAGTGCAAAGTATTTAAAGGCGAATAATGCATATGATAACATTGTATAAAGGATGAACTATGTGGAAGTATTTCACAACAAAAAAGGTCAATGTAGATAAAACCATAATGCCGATACTATTGAAGGCATCATTGTATTTATGAGTAGTGAATTATTCAAACTTAGAAGGCATATATCTTAATGATAAAAGCAATGGAGCGATGGAATTCTACACCAACCTCATAAAGTATAAAATGCTTGATAATAAGAAAAGTAACAACAATGCAAGGAATTGGTCAAAGTATCATTTATGTGCTAAGTGGCTCTTTATTCCTTTATTTTCTGTGAAGCTTAGACTTAGTTGACATCGAGCAAGTGTAGCATTGTGACTGTAAACTATTTCAACGAGTAAAGCCGCACCAAACAAATAGGGAGAATGGCTGCATACTTGGCACAAGAATATGAAGTTCTATTTCTTGTAGAAGTCTAATTTGGAAACAATTCGATTATCATCATTTGATCATGTGCATATTGAACTAGTCTTTTGTTGCTGTCAACCTTTGAGGTCGATCTGCGGCATTATATGTTGAGTATACACTTTTCTTATTTGCCACCTTTTAGCTGAGTTGAGTGAGTTGATTTGCATGGATTAAGATATAAATTTGCATGCCTCTTCTACAAGTTGCAATAACTCTTTTTGTTGTATAAATAGAGAGGCACACTCTCTTATTTGGAACACATTCTTTTGCAAACTTATTTTGCTACAATTTCTGAGAGTTGTGAGTTATTGAGTGAGAGCTGTGAGTTAACTTGTGAGTGCATATTATAGTTGTGAGTAAAGAGTTATAGTGTAGTATTGTTCTTGAGAGAGCTAAGTGAAGCTAGGAAGTTGCTGCTTGGAGCGACAAGACAATCTATTGGTTAAGCGCATTACAGGCACGAGGATCTAATCTTCTCTTAATTGTTTTTATTTGTGAAAGATTGGGAATTGTGTGTTCTATATTGGAACTGTTTGTTATTATTTGCATTAGGGAAACATAGCAATTGCTTCGGAAAGGGATAAGTAGTTGTTTAATGTATTTATGTGAAGTGCTTGTAATTACTCCATAATAGGAGGAATTGTTTGTCATAGGTAATATTATACTATATATGACTAAACAAGGATAGCTTATGGAATTATTCATTGCTAAAGTTATTTTGAGTTAGATAGCTTGCAAGATACACCTAGGATTTGATTATCCATTAAAGGGAGGGTAACTTGTGATTATGATTTATGAGTAGAAATACCATTAAGTTGTGAGAAGGGGATAGTTATTTCTGGGGTTAAAGGTTACCCATAGGAGGAAATACCTATGCATAGATTATAGCAGCCTTAATTCAAATTGAGCTTAAGTAGTGTAAGTGAATAGAATGACAATCAATTGAAGTACTGAGTGAGAACACTTTGGCCAAAGTAGTGTGATTACCTTTGGCTCCACTATCAGATCACCGTGTCCATGTAGTGCATGCTAGTTCTAGTTTGTAGGGTTACAAGTTCTAGTCATGTAGGACACAACACTAAGCTCAGTACATGGTTATCGTACAAGGTTACTCCACCAATCTCTTCGTCGAAGGGTAGGGCCATCTATTGTATGATAGATGTGCGGGGGACCGCATATGAGTTTGTGGTTGGCGAAAAAGTGCTTGAGTGATGCTTCTCCTCCTCAACAAGTGACAAAAGACCAAGATTTGAAAGGTGGGTCTTGGACCATCTATATCTATTTACTTTGAAGCTCGGTTGAGCTATGTATCTACTTGTACACAATCTTGGAATATTGTAATTGGTATATTGAAATGGAATCCATGTTGATTATTGTTATGACATCTATGTTCATTTGTTCTCAATAAAGAAAATAATATTTTTATTGCAATGGTTAGTTACATAGTTTATTTACTTGGAAAGTGAAAACTTAGGAAAAAATACTTCACTGAATAGTTGACATGTTACGGTTTCAAACCTTTATGGAAAGATTGGAAATTATGGTATTTAGATACACCATTTGTAATTAGAAACCATACAAGGGATATGAATGGATTTCTCCACACCCCCACATGATTTCAAAAAAATCAGGGATGACTTTTTCCATCCTTTTTGGGCACTTGGTAACACAAATTTTTTACTATTTGGTTGGCTATCATTGAGCTTAAACTTGCCCACTTTACTTGGTGCATTATTTACCAAGGTCTCCTTATTGGTACCAAGCCAACTTAGTGGGTGTCGCCAATCCACATTGTCCATTCCATGAACAATAAGAGTCTCTCAAGCACCCTTTTTGGTTTTTTCCCAAAGCTTAGGTTAGTTGGCATGGGTTATATTACTCTTTAGGCCTTCTAGACTTGAACCTTTTTCATGACATGATTTTTTTAGGAGATTATTATTGAATTCACCCAATTTTGGAAAGTTTTTAGGGTGGAAATTCTATTCAATATTTGAAAAGATTGAAAATTTACTATATTCTCTAGTTGTCATATTGATAATCATTTCTCTTTTTGTGCTAACTCTATAGTTTATTTTATTTTTCTTTTGTAGATTTAGGTGTAGACGAATAAAATTGCACTTGAAGTGGCACACCAACAATTGCTTTTGGATCATTGGAGTAATGTACTATGAACAATTCCTAGAGTTTCACCAACTCCACCCTTTAATAGGGGTCATTCCCCTCCTTGCGAACATTGGCATAGACATAGTTAGAATGCCTATGGTGGATATGATCCTCAATCACATGCTTCCCAAACCCCTCTGAGAAGAGCTAGGGATTGGGTTGCTTATGGTTGGTCTCAACCTTCTTGATTGCCTTTAGTCTCTTATGAGCCATGGGATCAAGGTGCCTCAGATAGTGGAAAATTTCCCTACCTTGCTTTGGCCATTTCTCCTATTCATGACACTCAAAAGAAGAAAATGAAGAGGGAAGAAAATAAAGAGGGTGTGGTTATTGGGTGGGTGCTTGTTCCTAATGGATAGGATCTTTTTGATGTCTAGAGAAATCGTATGACCATGATAAACCTCCACCTATTGTTTTGTCTTTTGCTATTTAGTAACCTTGCTTTTTGATTCTTTCTTTGAATTTATCATTTAAAACTTGACCTTGCTTGAACTTCAAACATGACTTTTTTTCACTCACCCTTCTTTTATATATATATAAATTTTTATATAAAATAATATACTTATTCATTAAAAAAAATAAAATCCCAATTTATTTAACCTAAAAAATTAGTTTCGTATAAACACATATATAACAATGTCTTTATAAAAATTCAAGATAGAAGGAAAGGCGACTCTAAAAGCTTGGACTCATGTTTTAAGACCTTCATCGGCCGATACGTTCGACTGCAAAAATACGATGAAACAAATATCTAGACAAACAAAAGGGAGGGTGGCTACTAGGCTAGTCGGAAACTTGGGCTGCAATCATGCAAGTTTTACGACCATCGTTGATCAAAAATTGACGTGGACTAGAATGATGCAACAGGGCGGCTAGTCCCAAAGCTTGGTCAAAATGATTGACTGGGAAAATATAATGCAAAAAAATCCAGACAAGCAAGCAGCTCCATTAAATAGTGCCAAAAAAATTCAGAGGAAGCAACTCTATCAAAGTGTGGTATACGCAGAGCAGAAAACAGAAAATTCTCAGGGAATCATTTATCCTGTAATCAAAAACAATTTCTCAGTATTGTTAATTCATTAATTCCTACGAATGGAGCCATCTCAGAAAAATGTAAGTGAATATTCAATTTCATACTACAATGAAATCTTGATAAGTTAGCATTGTTACCACATGAAATGTGTTTGAAAAAATAAGTAAAAAATTAGTGATTAGTTTTCTGTTTTTCCGTGGTTGGAACCGAAGTACATAGCAGCTTAGGCTGTAGCTCCTTGTAAGTAAGAATCCAAATATATAGAAAACTAGGCTGCAGCCAGAATGTATGTAGCTAGTTGCTAATTACTTTCCTTATATTTACTTGGGGCTGGAACTCAAATACTTAGTAGGCTGGGTTATAGTCAGAACGAACGCATCAAGTTGCTAATTAGTTTCCTTATCTTTACTTTGGGCTACCTAGTAGGCTGGGCTGTAGCTAGAATCTCAGGTTGCCAATTAGTTTCAGAAATTCTGGCTACAGCCCAGCCTACTAGGTAGCCCAAAGTAAAGATAAGGAAACTAATTAGCAAATAATTAGCCAGAATTTCAGGTTGCCAATTAGTTTTATTTACTCCAATACCTAGCGGGCTGGGCTGTGGCCAGAATTTCATCAGCAAGTTGCTAATTAGTTTCATTTTATTTACTAGGATTGGAACCCAAACACCTAGTAGGGTGGATCGTACTGGAATTTCCGTAGCAAGTTGCTAATTAATTTGGTTTATTTACTTGGGTTTGGAACCCAAATACCTATAGTAGGCTAGGCCGTAGCCAGAATTTCAGTAGCAGGTTGCTAATTATTTCTCTTTTATTTGCTTGTAGCTGGAACGCAGATACATAAGGCTGGACTTTAGCAAGAATACCAGTAGCAAGTTACCGACTAATTCCTTTTAGTTGTTTGGGGCTGAAACCCAAATTTGTAGACGACTGGGCTGTAGCCCCAATGTTAGTAGTAGGCTATTTACCCAAGTCTTGAGAACTCCTATCAACTGTTCTACTAGCCATTAACTACTACGCTGAAATTTTGTACATAGGTGATTTTTATATTTCGTTTGGCAATCGTCTCAAAGCTGTCTGTCACATCTTGTTTTGATGATATGCCCAGTCTTCTGGATGATTTGCCTGATTATAGTCTAGAAGAAGATACAATATGTACAAGAGTTTCCAGGCGAATACCATAAAAATATGCTGAATTGAGGAAGCTTGAAAAATTCTAATAATTTCTATAATGATATTGACAATACAGGTGCTTATACCAATTGCATACGGCAGTGAGGGAGCTGAGATTGTAACCCTGATCGATGTTTTGAGCCATGCTGGTGCCCATGTTACGGTGGCCTCAGTTGAAGGGGATTTGCAGGTTGTGTGTTTGAATCATGTAAAGTTGGTAGCAGACAAGTTCATTTCAGAGTGTCTCTCCCACAAATTTGACCTTGTCATCCTACCGGTATGGTCTCATTTACCTGTTTTTCTTTACTTTCCTAATGCTGCAGTTCCTAATTATTGAAAAGTCTTCCAATTACTGATTATTTTAGATAAAGGTTAAAAGTATTGTATTAAAACAATTTTTTTTTACAATACCATAATCTGGAAATCAACAGAAGTGATGTCTACATATTTGTCTGAGTGGTGTTACAAAATAGATTTCAACTTCCAAGTTTGATCAAATCCATAGAAAAATCTGTTGGAATCAAATAAGGTACTAAGCATTTGAATCTTCCATAGTTCAATTTGGCACCAGCTCGTATAGTGTGTTGGGACTCAATCTAACAGTGCGAAATTTTTCTTGAGTCCTAGTCCCCTTGTGCATATAGCCTCATATTGTGCATCATATATAATCGATTGGAGAAATCTTTAAACGGGTCTCCCTTAGTCAAATTTCTAAAAGTGTTATTCCTATTCATCCCTCATGCTATTATCATATGCTGAAAGTTACAAAAACCCAAAAAAGTTCTAAGTCTGGGAAGGTTTTGGTCATTTTTCTTAATTTTTGTGGAGTTGCAGAGTTTCTGTGGACTATTAGACTTCTTCTAGTTGTCTAATATCCAGTTTCGACTTAGTCCCACATAGAATCTCCACAAAGTCTATCAGGTCTTTATTCTCTTCATCCTCTTTCATTCCCTCCTTTTGTTGTTTTTCGACGAACATTTGGAATTTTGCCTCTTTGTCCTGATATCTCGTCCTCTTCTGCATCCCCGCATTATCTTGTTCTGTGACCTTTTCCTACATTCTCTCATTATCCTCGCTTTTGTTCCCACTTCATCTATTTTATGTAGTTGCAGACTTTCGGGTTCATCCTTTTCCTTTCTCATCCCGACCTCCGGTCTTACTCTAGTCCCGATTCCGACAATCTCTCGCTCCTTTTCCCTTTTCCCTTTTGTGGACTTTCGAAGCTCATCCGGACTTCTTCCCATCCTTGTCCATCTCCTGACCTCCTATCCTTCCCTGCACCCTTGCAATATTCAATTCGTGGCTTCTACTTTGCGGACTTGTGGAGTTCGAATGGACATCTTCCATTTCTCTTCCACCTCTAGACATCCATACTTCCGCTCCCTTATCATTTCCTACCTTCCATCTAGATCCCCTTTGTGGACTTTCTTCGCATTGCTGGACATCTGAATTTCCTCCATTTTCCTATATCAGTCCACATCGAATTCCTTAAAAGTTTCTCAATACGTTTGCCACTTATGGCTTCCTATCTTATGGAGTCACTATGGACTTCAGGACGTTCCTACCTCTGACTCTACATTCTTTTCCTATAATTTTTTCTTGCACCCTCAACTCATTCACTTCA
Organism: Sequoiadendron giganteum; assembly: GCA_007115665.2. NCBI lineage: Eukaryota > Viridiplantae > Streptophyta > Pinopsida > Cupressales > Cupressaceae > Sequoiadendron > Sequoiadendron giganteum. The sequence goes on along the minus strand of CM021100.1, from coordinate 815,414,414 downwards.
TCTATTTTGATTTCCATCGTAATGTCTCATCTTGACCTCCAATTTGTAATGTCCCATTTAATTCCGAAATGTCTGCAGCCTATGTTTCAAAAGAAATCAATAAAGATAATTAATATTACACCAAACTGGCATTAAATAAAGATTAAGTTGTTAAGAATGGTCAATCAGCATATGAAAGATTGTGTCCCTTGAGCAAGATAAGGTATATAAGGAAGGTTGATCTAGAAGAAAAGGTAAGAGTGAGGAATTATTTGGACTGATTACAAGTAATAGACAGCAGCACTAACAAATTAACTTATTTAAAATTAAATTACTATTCTCCAAATGCAGCCATAAAGAGTTGTAACTATTGGTGAAGAGGTGTGACTCCCTCAAACTTGAGATATAAAACGGAGAGCATTTAAATTATGTTCTCAAAGGATGTGACTCCCTCAATAATAAGATATAACAGGGGGATCATTTCCTTGTGAAGAGATCATGAATGGGAAATAAATCTATCAATCAATTTGGAAGTAAAGTATTATTCTCAAAAGGCAGCCATGGAGGGTGGTGACTCATTTATTATGAAAGGTGGTGACTCCTTCAAGAAATGGATATAAAGGGTAAATCAATTCAGTGACATTCAATAAGCAATCATCACTCATCTATCCATCAAGAAATCAAACAAACATCACTCATCTATCCATCAAGAAATTAAGCAATCATCACTCATCTATCCATCAAGAAATCAAACAAACATCACTCATCTATCCATCGAAAAAACAAGCAGTCGAAATATCAAAAAGATGAATCAAGCAAACATCAATACATCTATCAATACATTCAAGTTTTCAACCATTCAAGCATCCAATCATTCAATCATCAATTCATTCATGTATAAAATCAATATCATTCAAGGGTCATTCAAACAGTAACTTGTCAATCCATAAATATCAATCAACTCACAATCAATGCAACATATTAATCAAGAAAGAAATAAGAGAAATAAGAATAAGAAATATAAGACATCTCTTGGGAAAAGAGATTGAGAACAGCCATTTATAATATTCTGAAGTAAATTGGTGACAGCAAATTAAGACTAAAATTATCATTCCGTCAAGAGGTATTTACTTACAAATATGATAGCAAGTTCCTTTAGCAATACATTTCAAATTTATAGAAATATTTTGCTAATAGGGGTGCTGATCAACCTTCTGAGTCACGAGATGCTGAAGGGCTAGGAATTCTTAATATCAAGCATTCCACCCCGAGATGGATGAATAAGAGGTTCTGCCATACTCGTAGGCTGGGAGGCCTAAATGGTGCTCTTGGGCTTGGTTGAAGAGGATAGCCTTCATGCATCTTATCAAGCATGCCTCCTCGGGATGGATGAATTGGTGGTTTTGCCATACTTGTGGGCCGGGAAGCCTAAATGGTGCTCTTGGGCTTGATCGAGGAGGACGACCAGCCTCTAAGGTGGATGTTCACTGGCTTATGCTAACTTGACCGATTAACACCGAGTAAACGAGAATATATAACAACAGTAACAAACATATCAATTACTCAACAATGCACATGCACATAATATGTATTCTTCATTCATTAGATAGGCAATAAGTACATCATACAAAATATGTTCGGTCCCTGACTACAAATGAAACATGAAATATACAGTCGGCTGATGTTGGTTAAGGACACCAACCGTCGACAACTATCACGTACAACTACCCAATTGTCAGGGACTAATTCTCAATTATGACATATTTTAATTACATTTTTGCTGATTACAAAAGTATTTATTTATTTATTATTGCTGATTACATCAGCCCCCCAAAAAGAAAGTCATCTTCTAGATGACTACAAACAAAATTGGGAGTTGACACCCAAATTACATTCACTGAGATGGAGGGTGAGAGGATGTTCTTGGATGGATGGACGATGTCAGGGTAGATGTTGGCGAGTGTAGCTCTCATAGGTTGCGAACCTCCTTCGTATGTATCCTTAACTGGTGCTCACCATGATCTCTTGCTCCCTTGCTTCCTTGACCATCTTCGCAGCCTCCATCACTTGTCATTTTGCTTGGTCAGCTTCTCTTGCCTTCTCTGCCAACTTGGCCTCCATCACCATCACTCTCTTTTGTGTCTCCTCCATCTCTGTCATCTTGGCCTTTATGGTTGATACTCTCGCTCGCTTATTGGCGGTGAGCTGTGTTTGCTGAGCTAGTTGCTTTTGAAATTTTTGTGTTTGTTCAACTAACTCCTTTTGTACCTTCTGTACCAATTGCAGAGCCTCAATCTTCTCTTGTACAACATTGTTGGTGGATGTCATATGTCATTTCAGCCTATAGAATACATCTCGAAAGGAAGCCTATGTTGAACAAGGCTGAAATCAGACAACCATCTCTCCTCCTATTGAAGGCCTCACTGGATGCCAAGCCGTCAACATTGACGGAGTCTCAACTCTAGGCCATCCTTTGGAAGTGAAACAACGAGCGAATTCTCCCTCGCACTCCGTCTGTACGAATGCTAATATATGTTGCACCTCCCTTGCCACTAATGGAGATTGACCTATGTCCAACCGTTTGGATATGTCTCCTACTTCCTACATCAATGCTGCCATCGCCTGAAGTTCTTGAATGTACCTTTGAACTGTCCCCAGAGGGTCTGACTTATCTAGTTTGGCTATCTCAATGATCAACACTTCAGATCCATTTGACTCACCCTCCTCATCTTCGTCCGATGGGTTGGTCGATGCTTACTCCTCTACAATTAAAGGTGGCTCGTACATCTGAGATAGTCCCCCACCCTCCTATGTGTGCATAATGCCCGGTGTAACGACCCGACCCTTACATAATTTTTTTTTTCTTATTTTACACCATTAAATACAAATAACAAGTAATAGAGACTTTACAATAAAACATTTCTTTTCTTTCATTGATAATTCAAAACAAGATACAATATATATCAACAAGAAATCTTTTCCTTTTCAAATGAACAAGACAATATATTTCAACTAGAATACTTCTTCTTTTCAAATGAACAGCAAAGTAAGAATACATACATGAACATACATAGCTCGTAGAGCTTTTGAACAAATAGTAGTAAGACTGTCCAAGATCTTCCCTTTCAAACCTTGGTTTTGTTGGTTAATAGGTTTGTCACCTAACTCTATATTCTATCGCCCACGGAGATGACAAATGTAACAATAGTTGAACCGATATAATAAGATTTCCTATTGATTCTATGCTTATTTTACAAGGTGGCAACTACCTTCAATGATATTCAATGAATAGAAACTCAGACTGCTTTTAACCAGAAAGCTTTGAAAGGCATAACAATATCTAAATATAAACTGAAAGTGCAATGACTTTAACCATTTCCAGAACTAATGAAACTTTTCAACTGAACTCAAACCGTTGCCATAAACATTCATTCAAAGATAAACATTCAACAACTATAGAGTTAATCAAACATCCACATCCTCAACATAGATAACCATGGCAAGATATTTAAAATAACAGAATAAACCCATACACCATAATTGAAAGATTATACCTGCATGAACTTCACCATATAAGTTTTCTATATTCAAAGATAACTGCAAAAACTTCCAAAATATAAAAGTTGTTCTAATGAGGAAAATCAAAGTTTTGCCCAAAAGATGCTAACTGCATCGATTAAGCCCATATTTAAAGCATAATCAATTTTCTTTGGTAACGGTTTCTTGAAATAAACCATACCCCATCATAAAATAGTTTTAAACTTAAAAGAGCCAAACTTAAAGAAGTATCATGAAATACTAAAAATAGATATGCATCATTCTTTTCCGCTTCCTCGCCTTCATCTTCAAGAACTTCAACCACTTCTTGCTCCAACAACTTTTCCTGTATTTTCATCCTGGACCTGTAATCACAATACCTGGTGACAATTGCAAATATATCTTTACTCCTGGGTGTTGTGGTGATCTGTAATCTGGTTCTCCACTTAGCTAAAGCAATGTCAGATTCGACCAATGTTTCAAATCTTCTATTTTCTTCAGACTTGTAAGAGTTTAGGTGAATCTGCAATCTACTGAGTTTTGAGAAAGACTCCCAAGTTACTGTAGCAGGATCAACTATTTCCTTATTAAATATCTCCCTGAATTTCAAAGAAACCTCCTTCATATCCAGAATCTTCTCATCAAACTCATCAGTAATTTCTACATCCAGATTATGACAACTATCTTTGATCTCTACCAGCATTTCAAAAAGAAGGATGGCACATTGAGATTGTGGATTGACTACAAAACACTAAACAAGAATACTATAAAAAATTGGTACCCAATCCCTAGGGTTGATGAGTTTTTAGATGAACTCCATTGAACGATCTACTTCTCAAATGTAGACCTTAATCGAACTACCATCAGATTTGAATCTGAGAGGAGGATATCCTTAAGACCGCTTTCCTGTGCCATTACAAGCACTATGAATTTTTGGTCATGCCATTTGGCTTGACAAATGTGCTTGCAATGTTCTAGTCCTATGTGAATCAAGTGCTTGTCAAAAAGTTGAAGAAATTTGTCTTTGTCTTCTTTGATGACATTACCATCTACAACAAGACTTGGGAAGAGAACTTAAGGCACATAGATGAGGTGTGAGGGATTTTGGAGACTTGGACTCTTTTTGCTAAAGAGTCTAAATGTGGATTTGCTATGACAATAATTTCATATCTAGGGCATGTAATCAATGCAAAAAGAGTGCAAGTAGACTTGGAAAAGATCAAAGCTATTGTGGTCTGGTCTCTTCCCAAGATTCAAACTTAACTGCAGGGATTCCTAGGCCTTTGGAAATTACTATAGAAGGTTTATCAAAGGGTTCTCCTAGCTTTCCACCCCTTTAATAGATCTAACAAAGGAGCCTTCATGTGGACAAAAGAAACACAATTTTTTTTTGACAAGTTAACAGAGGCAATGAGCTCATGCCTAGAGTTAGCTATCCTTGTTTTTTCCCTTCCCTTTGTTGTGGAATGCGATGCTTCTAAAGAGGGAATTAGAGCTATGTTCATGCAAAACAAGCACCCCACTACCTTTGGGAGTCGAAAACTTAGAGAGGTGGAAAGGAGATTCTTAATCTACGATAAAGAGATGTTGGCCATCATCCATGCGTCAACAAAGTTTAGGCAATACTTGGTTGGTGGCAAATTTATGGTAAAAATGGATCACAAAAGCTTGAAATATTTTCTCAACCGAAAGGATTTGAATGAGTGCCACAATAATGGGTGAGTAAACTTCAAGCATTTGATTTTGATATTGAGTATTCTAAGGGAAACTGGAGTATTGTTGCTGATGCTTTATCTAGGAGACCAACTTTGAGCTCAATTTTTGACATCTCCGTGTCATGTCCCCCAAAATTGTAGCATTGGGATATAAAGCATCAGAAACAAGATAAACAAAATACATATCAAAACATCAACGATTTAATTATAATTATCAAAAGTAATATTATAATTATAAATATCAAATATAAAATTGTAATTATCAAAATATAAATACTAAATATCAAAATCATTACAATATATTGAAATACAAATAAAATGTCAACTATGAGGAATTATAATTTAAAAACAATTGTAACCATCATAGATAATTATAATGTTAAATATTTAGCCAACTATTATTTTAATCACAATCATAGATGGATATTATAATTACACTATAGAACAACCTGTATTGTACTGGTGAGTCTAATCATAATAATAATGTAATTTATAAACATCATAACATGATAACCTATATTCCTAAGAAATCAGAAATAGTGAATAAATATAAATTATAAAATATAACAAAATCAGAATAGTGAACAAATATAGATTATAAAATATAACATGTAAATTAAAAGCAAAGTCAATAAAACAGAAGGCAGTCTAAATAAAGCAAACCAACTATTATTAAAAGAGATGTCTAAAAAATGAATCGACTCCAAGAAAAGCAGCGACACTTACATAAGAGACACGTCCCAAGCAAGTCTTTAGTTGGCTATAAAAGGAGAGACCGCTGACTCCAATAAGGTATGGATTGGAAGAAAAGAACAAATGGCTGGGAAAGGAAAGAGGTCTGACTGCAGATCGCACAAAGAACCCATGAATATAGGCTGACCATCAACCACGGAAAGGAAGAGAATAAGAAGAAGGAATCGTGGCTGGAGGGAATAAGAAAGAGAAGAAATATATCATCATGGAAAAAGATAAAACAAAGAAAATCTGCAGATCGACCAAAACAAACTGTTAGTAATTTCTGTTCAAAGAATAAGTAATTAAAACTTATGTCAAAGATCCGTCAAAGGTAAGTATTCAGAAATTAAATAAGAATTAATGAATGCTTAATAATAAATATGAATAAATACACTCTGAAATCAACGGCTAAGGGTTGTTAGATGAATTAAGAATAGTTGGAAATTAACATATATATTTAATATATATATATATGACAAGTGTATATATATATCAAATATAATATGCTTAATGAATATATATAGTAATTCATATGTTTGATAAATAAATTATCTAATTAATGTGATCTATTGATGTCGTTTTGGAATAAGGAAATAAATAATGAGATATCTGCTATACATAATTACTGTTTGCAGCCATAACATTATTGGGAGATAAAGAGTAGACTATAAATGAAGAATAATTATATAAATGTATATATGAGTACCAATAAATATAAGTAAGAATAATTAATGTAGGAATACCCATCAATATAAATAAATAATTGTATATATTATATATAAATATCAATTCAATATAAATAAGGGAGTGATTATATAGAATATAGTATATATATATATATAATATTATAATTTTTTCGATTATGCAATAATGATGCTTGCAGCAATTATTGTGTCTCAATGAGCTTTTATGACTTTACCTTGAAGAATAGACTTCGGGCCAAAATTTCCTTTCGCTAGCACTCAACAAGGATAGGGAGTTTGTGGAGGGAAAGGTTGGTAATTCGATCCTTTGAAGGACAGTTCCAAGACGGGTGGAACACCTTGAGGGAGTCCAATTTGAGATTGTTCACGCGCCCTTTGCACAGTAATTCTACCATCCAAAGAGGTTAGGAAAGAGGAAACAAGGCGAAAATCTATTCCAATCAAGAGTTATAAGTCATATCAGATTATGTTAGTTATGCACTAGTTGATAATAATGCATTTCATTTATCTTATTCCATCAATCTTTCATTGCTATTTTCAAACAATCTTTAAAATCAAAATTTTAATCTGTGCATTTCATGTCTCTAATATGGGGACATTACACTCCGCAAATTGGAGGGCTGATATAATAGCAGCATACACTAAGAATACCTTTGTTGTTGATTTTTTGGAAGGGAAGTTGCTAGATGACACAAACTTATTATTTGACGAACTCATCCTTTTCAAGGATAGAATTTATTTAGTACCACAATCCAAGATGAAAGCCAAAATTTTGAGAGCTATGCATGAATCGCCCTTGGTGGGCCACTAAGGATAAAGTGTCAAAAGATGTCGAACATGGGAGTCCACTTAACATTGATGTTTATCTTGGTCTACTTGCAACCAAATTGTGTGGACTTCTAGTAGGGCACACTATGAGGAAACCAATGACCACTATTAATGTGATAGCTAGGGTTTTGAACCCTAAGGGGCTCCTTGCCATACTTACCAAGGACAATTGTAGGTCGTAGGGGAGCATCTTCCACACCTTCCAAGCCCATTTCCACATAGGACATCATTTTTTGCTCAATCTAAAGGTAATAACACTCAATGGGTACATGAAGCCATTCTTGTGTACTAGGCTTAGGATGAAGATCACTATGCAATTTTTGACACTCTTTCTAGGTGTCTTAAGTTTGTAGAGATGGGATTGAAGGGGTATCTTTGAACAAACCAACGAAACCCTAACTTAAAATCACCATAAGCACTCATTCAAGCATCCATATTCAAGGATGAAAACCCACGGATTTGTGGAGGTTGAGGGACGAAGACCTTGTAGATCTTGTGTCAGAGGACAAAACCCCTTCGCCTGAAGGAGCGATCTCACATAGAGGCCACATTCAAGGTTTAATGGTGGTTGAATCGACAAATGAAGTCTACATGACACTTATAAAAGTCTTGGATGTAAGCTTTTGTGTTTTAGTTTGCCATAGATGTTGTAGGTAGATTTTGTATTATTTTATAGTCCTGTTTAATATAATAGTTGATGTGTGATCTATGTTCTTTGAAAATATTGTATTCTCGATTGGTTGTCTTGGTTGAGCAGCCGCGAGTTTTCCATTCTTGTAACCATTGCGTTTTATTCTATCATTGCTGCGACACAACTTAATATAAACACAATTTATTATTTTTTTTGCCACTCTTGGCTTATTGTTATCTTGCAAATGCAATGAGAAATCTTTGTTTTTGTTCAATTTGGGCATAGTAGATTAGTTTTTATAATTTTATTAATGTTTGCCTAACAGTCCTAGTAAAAAAGAAGGATGGCACATTGAGAATGTGGCTTGACTATAGAGCACTAAACAAGAAGACTATCAATAATCGACACCCAATTCATAGGGTTGATGAGTTGATATATGAACTCCATTAAGCGATCTACTTCTCAAATGTAGACCTTAAATTAGACTACCATCATATTTGAATTTGAAAGGAGGATATCCCTAAGATTGCTTTCTTGTGCCATTACAAGCACTATGAATTTTTGGTCATGCCATTTGGCTTGACAAATGTGCTTGCAATGTTCTAGTCCTATGTGAACCAAGTGTTTGTCAAAAAGTTGAGGAAATTTTTCTTTGTCTTCTTTGATGCCATTGTCATCTACAACAAAACTTGGGAAGAGAATTTAAGGCACATAGACGAGGTGTGGGGGATTTTGGAGACCTAGAATCTTTTTGCTAAAGAGTCTAAATGTGAATTTTCTATTACAATAATTTCATATCTAGGGCATGTCATCAATGCAAAGGGAGTGCATATAGACCTAGAAAAGATCAAAGCAATTGTGGTTTGGTATCTTCCCAAGATTCTAACTCAACTGTAGGGATTCCTAGGCCTTTGGCAATTACTATAGAAGGTTTATCAAAGGGTTCTTCTATCTTTCCGCCCCCTTAATAGATCTAACAAAGGAAGGAGCCTTCATATGGAAAGAAGCAACACAACAAACTTTTGACAAGTTAAAGGAGGTAATGAGCTCATGCCTAGAGTTAGCTATACTTGATTTTTCCCTTCCCTTTGTTGTGGAATGTGATGCTTCTGAAGAGGGAATTAGAACTGTGCTCATGCAAAACAAGCACCCTATTGCCTTTGAGAGTCGAAAAATTAGAGAGGTGGATAGGAGATTCTTAATCTACGATAAAGAGATGTTGACCATCATCCATGCATTGACAAAGTTTAGGCAATACTTGGTTGGTGGCAAATTTTTGGCCAAAACGGAACACAACTTGAAATATTTTCTCAGCCAAAAGGATTTGAATGAGCCTGCAACAAAAATGGGTGAGTAAACATCAAGCATTTGATTTTTATATTGAGTATTTTAAGGGTAAAAGGAATATTGTTGCTGATGCTTTATCTAGGAGACCAATTTTGAGCTCAATTTTTGACATCTCTGCAGGTTGGAGAGCTGATATAATAATAGCATATGCTAAGAATAACTCTGTTGTTGATGTTTTGGAAGGGATGTTGCTAGAATATATAACAACAATAATAAACATATCAATTACTCAATAAAGCAAATGCACAAAATATGTATTCTTCATTCATTAGATAAGCAATAAGTACATCATACAAAATATGTGTGGTCCCCGACTACAAATGAAACATGAAATATATAGTCGGCCAATGTTGGTTGAGGACATCAACTGTCGACAACTACCTAGTACAACTAACCAACAGTCGAGGACTAATTCACGATTACAACATATATTAATTACTTTTTACTTAATAATACTATTTATTTATTTATATATTGCCAACTACATCAATCCCCCCAAAAAGAAATTCGTCTTCCAAACAATGAAAAACAAAATTGGGAGTTGCACCCAAATTACATTTATTGAGATGGAGGGTGAGAGTACCTCCTTGGATGGATGGATGATGTCGGGGTGGATGTTGGCGAGAGAAACTCTCGCAATCTGCGAACCTCCTCCGTACGAATCCTCAATTGGTGCTCAACCATGATCTCTTGCTCTCTTGCTACTTTCACCATCTGTGCAATCTCCATCACTTGACGTTTTTCTTGGTCAATCTCTTTGGCCTTCTCTGCTAGCTTGGCCTCCATGGATGTCATTCGCTGCTCTGTCTCCTCCATCTCTGTCATCTTGGCCTCTATAGTCGATACTTTGGCTCACTTATTGGCAGCAAGCTAGTCGATCTTGAAATTTTTGTGTATGCTCAACTAGCTACTCTCGTACCTTCTGCACCAATTGTAGAGCCTCAATCTTCTCTTGCACAACATCGTCCGTGGATGTCATCTCTCACTTCAGCCTATAGAATACATCCCAAAAGGAGGCCTTTATACTGAACAAAGCTGAAATCAGTTGACCATCTCTCCCTCCTATTGAAGCCCTTGCTGGATGCCAAGCTATTAACATTGCCAGAGTCTCAACTCTCGACCATCCTTTGGAGTGAAACAACAAGCAAATTCTCCCTCACACTCTGTCTGTACGAATGCCAATATCCACTGCACCTTCTTTGCCACTAATGGAGATTGACCTATGTCTAGGTGTTTGGATATGTTTCCCACTTCCTGCATCACTTGAAATTCCTAAATGTATCGTTGAACTGTCCCTAGAGGGTTTGTCTCATTTGGTTTGGCTATCTCAATGATCAACCCTTCGGATCTACTCAACTCATCTTCTTCTCATCTTCACCCGATGGGTTGGGCGATGCTAACTCCTCTCCAACCAAAGGTGGCTTAGGCATCTAAGATGGTCCCCCACTCTCTTGAGTGTGCATGATACCCGGTGGATGTGCTTGTGAAGAGTCTGGTTCTGCACCCGTAGTCACCATAGCTATGAGATCCTACTCCAGACCCTCGGCCATAACTCCTGAAGGACTTGGTGAGGGGAAGGCTGTAACCTGTGGTGGTAACCCAAGCATATTCAACCACTTGTCTATTTGTGCAACATTGGTAGGTGCATAAGTATCCTTTGGTAATGTATTTGGCGGTGTGGGAATATCCCTTGGTAATGTATTTGGTGGTGCAAAAACTATAACTGATGGCACTAGCAGTGCCGCTGGGGATGCTATGATTGTGTCTGGAAGTCCTAGCGGTGCACCTGGTAGTCCTTGCAGTGCACTAGGCGGTCCTAGTAGTGCACCTGGAAATTCTCCTGGCGGTCCTAGTAGTGTGCTTGGTGGTCCTTGCAGTGCGCTTGGCAATCTTGGCAGTGCACCTGGCGGTCCTGGAGGTGGGCTTGGCGTTGCTAGTGGCGGTAGCATTGGCGGTGTTGCCGCTGATAATGTTGATGGTGCCACTGGCAATGCAATTGGAAGTGCAATTGGCGATGGTGGTAGTGCCACTGGTATTGCCACTCCTATAGTCGTCTCATTCACTAGTATGCCCCTGTCTATGTCCATCTTTGCCAGTGACTGGGCATCGAGTGCCAGTGATACCTCTCCTCTCCCCTTCATATGACCGGTCGATGAAATTGTATTCCTTGTATGATGTGTCCATTCCTTTGCTATACTATGTGTCCATTCCTTTGTTGTGTGATGTGTCCATTTCGTCGTCATATGATGCAATCAAATTGTCGCCTACAATGTTGAGTCTTGTTTGAGGGCATACAATCCAAGGTTGCCATATGATGATAGTTGTTGGGGTCTGTCGTTGTACTATGTCAATTGTTGGTGTTTGTTGTGCGAGTTGTTTATTGATGGATGATGCCACACTCTATCTATGTCGTGCGACCAACCTCCTATTCTGTACGACAAAGTACTGTACAATAATGGTTTGTACTTGATGAAGCTGTTGTGCGATTGCCCTGCTTCATATAGTAATGTTGTTTCCTATCCGTACAATCTTCCTTTGTGCTACCTTCTTATGTTGTATGACGAACCTTGCTCATGCGAACTCTCTTCTCACCACATGTCATACGGTCCCCTTTTCGCATTGTATACACCACCTCCATACGAATGTGCCGTGCAATTTCTGTATGATGTCTTCTTCTACTTGTCGTATCAGCACGTTCGTCTCCTTGGCAAGCCGTATGGTGAGCTGTACTTGTGCTAGTTTCCTTGGTTGTACACTCCTAGAAATTCTCTACTGCTTCGCTTTGCTTTATGTGATTTTGATATGTTGCACAAAATTTATAATGTACTTTATGTTTTTCCATTTTTCCCTTTTTATAATCGCCCCTTGAAATATTTTAATGTTTCTTCTTTTTAATTTTTTCATATTTTCCACTTTAATATTTTTTCTTTTTGACTTTTGAATTTTTTGCTCTTCTCGCTTTCAGGAACTTTAATCATTTTCAAGTCCGTCGATTTTTTAATTTTTTGTTTTTTATTCTTTCCTTCTTCACCATTAAATTTTCTTTTTTGGCTTTTTCGTTTCCTCAGGTATTTTGAATGTTGCCGCTTTCAACATTGGGTTCCAATCATTGCCAACCATGATCATTTTTGGGTTGTCTTCCTCTCCCAAGTTCACCATCTTCATCTTTGGCTCCTCGTACTTGATTGATTTGTCCTGTTCGAAAATGTGGGTTGGCGTGCCATCCTTTTTTGTAACTTCCTTTTTTTTCCCCGTATTCGAAAGGAAATGTCTGAGTAGTTGTACCTTTATCTTCTTCCTCGATCTCCTTGATTTGTAGCATATTTCAATCTTGTTGGAATACTTCGTAATCCTCCATCTACCAGTGGAAGAGTCCATTGAACGAACTCGTCTCATCCTTTGAGCAATGTTGGAGGTTTAGGACACCTTCGTCGTTTGGTTCCATGACTCCTCTTTCTTCATCCATTCTTGATCCTTCTTCAGACTCCAGGTCAGATAATGCCAAATCTCCGCTGAGTGCTTGATTTCTCAAACCAATCATGTACTTTCTCCCATTGTTCTCTATGGAGAGTGTATTTCTTTTCCAGTTGTGGTTTGCCTTGGCTACAATCAACCATCCTCTCCCGAGTAGTGCATCGTATGCCTTTTTCTCAAGTGGGATGACCACAAAATCTGGAATGGTTTGGTACCGATTTTCACCTTTTGCGTCATCATCATTCCCAATGGCTTGATACCATGTTGGTTGGCACGCACCAATTGGAATGTTGGTGGCTAGAGTGTTGGCTTCTTGAGACACTTCCGTGTATCTTCAGGTAGTACGTTGACTCCCGATTCTCTGTCTACAATTGTGTTTGTTGGATCCTTTCCTTTGATCTCCATTTGTACCACGGTCTCTTCCCGATGTTTACCATCAACAAGATAGGGTTGATGACTTGTTCACCTTTGGATGGCAGTTCCATTACCATCCTTTTCTTCGGCCTTCATGTTGCCAACTTTGCTCTTCACCGACTATGTTTGTGATCGCCATTCCCAGTTGTGGCGTAGTTTGGAGAAGGTTTGTCACTTTAATTGGTACGGTCATTTGTAGCATCTGTTGTACGATGTTCTTTTCAAACTTTGACCGCAACAAGGTACTTGCAGTTTCCTGGAAGGTTCTTCGTTCTCTAGCCATCGCTCGTTCTACTTCGACTTTGGCTTCCCTCATTTATTCTTTTTTCATAGGAGGATCTAGGTACATTGCTTTCTTTGCTTGTGCTTTGGTAATTGCGAGCACTTCCTCATTCCGTTCCTCCACATCCAACATGCTGATGCCTTTTTGTTTCAGGTAGTCGGTGTCCTCATGGTCACCTGGTCCACACCACTTATAGAGCATCCCCATTTTTTCTTGGTTACTCTGGCGTTCTCGGGCGAAGTGACCCCACTCGCTACACGTTTTGCACTCAATCATTGGTCTCTCCTTCTCATCGTACTAGATTCTGCTCCTTGGTCCATTAATGTTGAATCGATTGTTATTTCCTCTTCTATTCTTGTATTCGCTTGGAGATGCATTGGTATTAGTAGTTTGTGGTTTCGGCGTTGTGGTTGGAGGAGTTGACTGTTTTCCTTGGGTGAAGAGCACTTGTGTGCTTGTTTTCAAATTGTATGGGCATTCCTTGATGGAATGTCCCTTTACTTGGCAGATGTTGCAAAATAGTTTTTTTGGACAATTTGTTTTTTATGGCCCTCTCCTTTGTAGTCGGTGCACCACAGTTCCTTGTTTTCTCTTGTATTCTCCTTCGTGGCCTTTAAATCCTTTATCATTCTCATCATGTCCTTTCTCAAGGCTTGAATGGTCTTTGATTCACCATTGTTGTTGTTGTTTGTGCTCTCGTCATCGCCCGTCTTCCTCTTGCCTCGAGAAGATCGTCTTGTCTTTGCTTTCTATGTCCATTGCCTGATTGTAGGTGTCAACGTACGACGATGGAGGTATGAACTTCATTTTCTTCATTAGCAAAGGGATCAACCCTTCGATGAACCACCTCTTCTTCAGCCCATCGGTTGGCTAGATTTCCAGTTTGACTAGTAAGTCTTTGAGTCTATGATTGTAAGCTCGTACATTCTCGTGCTTTCCTTGTTTGGTATTGTACATCTCTGCTACGATCTCGTTGTCGTTTTTGAGGAGTTTGAATTCTTCCTGGAATGCTCGTTTCAATGCCTCCCATGTGTTTTTATGTCCTATTTCCAGTTTGATATACCAATCGATTGCTATTCCTCTAAGAGTTGCTGGAAATCCTCTCAACCAATATGCTCTGTCATGTTGATCGTTCGCTACCCAAATTGTTTTGCAATTTTTACAATGTTATACAGGGTCCTCCGACCTATTTTCGGTGAACTTCGAGAGTTTCTGCCGCTCCACATTTGGACTTGCTGGGGGAATCACCATCTTGCCTCTCTGATGCACCTTTTGTGATAGTGACCTGCTTGGAGAGTTGATTTGTACATTCTAGAGCCTTCCCTGCACTTTCAGACACATTGCAATCCTCTACTCGTCCTTCATCAACGTTTGTCACCCTCGGGTTGCCTTTAGGGTCTTTTCGATGCTCCCTCTGCCTTGTTGTTTCTGGCTTTGATCTTTCGATGTTCAAATCTTCCTTCAATGTTCAATCTGGCGAATGGTCTTTTTATACAGGTTTGAACTAAGTAAAGCAAATGCAAGTTTCAAAGCATTCATTCCTCATTGTAGATAGAATAGAAGCTTGACCATAGTAATTCACATAATATAATTCCAGAAGTGATTATTAAATATTGATTAGAAATTGGAAGCTGACTTGTATAGCTCGGGCAAGTACAAATGGCAAATGCTTCTTAACTAGAATGACATAAATTAGGTCGCAGCTCATTAAAACAAAAGAGATGTTTGAGATACCCACGCAAATAAGACATTAGAAATTTTTATGAGTTGAGGCACCTACCTACGATTTCCTACTGCAACCCGCCCTTGACTTATTTCCATGTCAAATGTGTAACTTCAATAGGTTTTGTCTCTTGCACCTGTAAATTCCTTATGCAACCCGCCTTTGTTTTATCTCCATGTCAGTTATGTAACATAAATTAGTCTTGTCTCTTACGAATCACTCTTACACTTGCGGCTATTCTGAAGATGACCACCTTTACACCCTCTGTCTTCCCTACATTTGGTAAAGCTTAAATAAATACCACAGCAGCTTTAAGGCTTGACCTAACATTGCTTATACTCCGAAATCCTTTACATGTATTGTGGCATAGCTCTGACATCTGCAAAGTGGCAGCTCTTGGGGTGACAGTGCTGGTTTGTGAGACCCCATGCCTTAGTTATTATGCCACGACTCTTCCAAAAGAACATACCTTAATTTGTCTTTGGATTGTCTTGCATATAATAAATACAAACCATTGCTGGCAGCCGAGCGAGTCAACATATAAGATAAAATCCTTCAACACTTGTCGCTCTATATTATTTTGCCAGTGCTTTCACCTTTTCTCATTTAAATAGTAGTATATCGTATGTAATAATTTTACGAAAATAACAATTCCTTATTACTTACACTAAATTAGGTAGTGCAACTACATTTGCATCGACACCTCAGAACATCCTTGCTAATTATTTTATTCCTTCCAAAGAAACCTGACAATATTTAATTTTATAATATATATGTATATCTGACTTGGTAACCTTGCAATTCTGAAATTTGTCTTCAGTGAAGACTTCACAAATATCTCCAAATTATGCCCAATGTGAACTTTGGATTAAGCCCACCTCAAGGATGAATTGGGTTTTCGTCCAACCCACTTGCTCAAGGGTTCTGCTCTCGAGGTTCCTAAAAGCTGTTGAAATATCCCCCTTACATTTTTCTGTTTTCAAGCACAAGAATTCCACCCATTAATGCTAGAAATATGAAATATAACCAAACTGAAATGCAACCCTTCACTTTCTGATCACCAAGCTCCCAGTGTGGGCGAGGTGAGAGCATACGGTGGAAAGGGGATCTCATTAATTGAACTGGAAATTGGAAATACAATGTGTTGACGGCAAGCCAACCAACTAGGAAATGAAAGTACTTAGGCGGCGAGGCCAACCTCTTCCACTTTTCAATGGGCTACAATGAAAGTAAAGTATTGAAAGTAAATGCTTAGGCGGCAAGCTAGCCTCTTCCACTTTTCAGCGGGTATAACAAAAAGAAAAGTACTGAAATGAAATATCTAGGTGGCAAGCCAGCCTCTTCCACTTTTCAGTAGGTAGTACAAGAAGTAAAAGTGCAGAAATACAAGAGGGCTGATCAGTACTATTGATTTAGCGTTACAATATCAAGTTTTAGTTGCACTAGAAAGGAGCTATACATATCAATGGATAACCAACATGTTAGGAAACAATCTCCAATATCAAATACAAGATAACCAATATGAAATATGACAAAATGGAGGAAAATACTAGGTTTGATTCAAAGTTGCAGTGATCAATAAATCAGACCAGCGATGCCCTCATTCACCAAAATGCTCGTAACTTGCTCAAAACACCTCCGATCAACCTCAAACTGAAAGCACTGGAAGCCTATAGGTTAGGCATCCCAGCTCAAGCCAAGAAACTGATCCAAATTGCCAAGAAAAGTTTGGCACACATCCCGAGGTAGAAAACAAGAGAAGTACGACCTCCTAGGGAAAGGCATCCTCTCTTAAAAATCCAAATCACAATAAAAAAATCTAATACTTGGAGCAAAGGGGCGCCCAGGCTAGAGGAAACATCAGCAACAATATCCAAAATGATAGCGAAATTCCTTCGAGAGATATGACCAAAAACGTGCTTCAGCCAAGCACAAACCAGCAACACCGAAATGATCAAATACTGAAAGTAACAAGTTACCAAACCAAAATCAGAAGACATCATATGAATTTATCTCCAAATAAGCTCTGTCTGCAACCTTTGAATGAAGAAGCAGTCTCAAACCAGCTAGGTACTATCTCTCAAGTACGAAATTGATGTAGGCTAGGATGTTTGTGTTCCTTGAAACAAGGGTTTTGAAATAATTTCAGCAGCACTTCGTTAAGATAAGCAATGGATAGCCAAATAAAGAGGCAAGAGCTTGTATACATAGCTTTTTCACCCCCATAAGTTCAAAACATTTTTTCCTCCAAAAGCGACGCCCAAATTTGAGGAATATAAAATAATATTTATTAAATACTTTTGTTTCATCTCCCTAGGTGTCCACTTTAGTCCTTGGCAAATATTACAACTTAGAATATTTAAATCTCCAATATGGGCGTCCAAGTATGAGTCCCTCTTTTAAAAACAACTTAAAGTCACACACCTAGGCATAGGGGTCCAAAAGTAACATTAAAATATATTGTGACTTAAGTTATAAACTTTCCTTTTTGAGCCCAAGAAGATTGGAGACGCCTTTGCCAAAACCGAACTGCCAGAAATAAACACTGCATACTGAACTGCTGCTAGAAATATCACTGCCAAAAATAACACTTACTAAAAATAGCATATTGCTTAAAATAGTAAGTGACTCCAAACTCAGTTAGAGCACAAACCGGACAATCGTCGTAACATACTAAAAATGGTAAGTCCAGAAAAATCAACCAATGAATATGCATGTTATACCATTCTGAAGCCCTCTGAAAACCTAGAAAGACCCAGAAACCCTTCTGCCAAACTCTTGCATGCAACTCCTAAAAACTCAGAAGGAAACCTTCTAGAAAATAGGAAGCCCTAATTCTGCCTTTGGCTAGCCTACAGGTCTCCAGAAATAGGCTAACAGTCATTAGAAAGCGTAATGCTAAAAATGGGGACATTACAGCCCTGCTTCCCAAATTGTTCCTCATAGTAGTTTTTTCAAGATGATTAATTTCCTCTTCCACATGCCTTTTATACTTCACCAATAATGAAATGTTTTGACAATATAAAGTCACTTTATTTAATATTAGAGCTCATTTATTTAATAAAGTCACTTTAACTTTAATTAATTAATTAAATATAAATGTCCACAATATAACTTGAGGACAATTTAATATTTAATTAATTAAATTAACTTAGTGGTGACTATTTGGAAGTCGGGAACATTACAAGTAGCTAGCGTTTTGAACCTGTTGTGACCTTTCCACACATCACCCCATCCAAGATGGGGACCCCCTAATTTTTGCTCCATTTTGGTCTTTTGGCTTTGGTTCTCTCTGTCTCTGATCTTTTGTCCTTCCGGGGATGTCCCGTTTGACCTCAGTTGAAGTAATTGACAAATTTAAGGTTTCTATCCTTTAGGCCCGTCTGAGGTCAAGATCGAGTTACTAAGGTGAAATCTAAGTGCAACAACACATTCAGAACGCTCAAGGCAGAATCCCCCTGAAATCTCACTGAAATCCAACAACTTACTATTTTTAGTAAGCACCTAATTTGAGGCTTGTTCCTCAAGATTTCGGGATTCTAATGACTTCAGCACAATCAGGCAGCTTTAGAGTGCCTACACGCGAAATTTGAACAGATTCAGACAACTGGCTATTTTTAGCAGTTCAGCCTTCGGAGGCTATTTTCAGGGTTTAGACAAGCAATTCTTCGATAAATGACAGGGGAATTGGTCTTGGTTTTCCAAGACCTTCGCGATGGTGTAACGTGCAAATCAAATCGGGGATTTTCAGAGTACAGCCTTCAGAGGCTATTTTTAGGGTTTGTATGCAGTGATTTTCAACGCATGTCCAGATATTCCATCTGGGTTTCGCGAGAGCTTCGCAGTGATATGACATGCAAGTGGATCGGATCAGTTTTCAGGGACTTACTATTTTTAGCCAGTGCCCGCATGTTGACCAATTTTCTGGGTTTTTTTAGATCCCACAAGCACTGTGACATGCAAACTCGTCCGACATCCGATGGATCACTTTCCGGACACTTACTATAAATAGCAGCTTCAGTCCAGCAGCTACCTAGCACTTCATTCCAACGAGCAGAACGACAAACAGCATAAATCAAGGCAATCAGGAGCAGTCGGGGCGCGTGCAAATCAGATTAGGGTTTCCCATGCTATGTCTAAAAATAGATGAAGCGAAATGCAGAGATGTCAAAACGAAGCACACCACCATAATCACCATCCTTCAGGCTACCTACTGGCAAATTTTGAGCAAAATCGGAGGACTTACTATTTTTAGTAAGTCAGGACACGACTATAAATAGCAGGTTTGTGCCGGAAGTTGGTATGAACAAAGCACTCAAGTTATCAGGATCAGACATAGCAAGTTTCAGGTCGAACGAAGCTACTGAAGACAGGCAACTTTGAAACTTACTATAAATAGCAGGTGGCTAAAAATAGCGCGTCATCACCAGAAGCAAGTATGAACAGGTCTCTCACAAGCATCAAGAGCAACTGGAACAAATTTCAAAGCAAACAGAGATACGGAAATTGATCAATTCTAGGGTTTGCTAAAAATAGCATGTATTGTGCTAGATAAGATGTGAACAGGATAACAAAACCAAATGGAGGCACAACCACGCCAGCTCCAGTTCAAAACATGGTGAAATTGCAATGAAACCCTAATTTTACTAAAAATAGAAAGCCAAGGTCACCTAGGGCGTTGAAAATTTATAAACAACAGCTGATAGGCAAACACCCTCATATGCGCCCTGGAGGAGTAAAAGATACAAAAATCTCTGAGTGTGAGATTTCCTTGAGCAAAGATGAAATGCGCCTTCAAGAGGCATAGAAATTCTTCTAAGACGAGATTTTCCTCCTCATACCCCCATATGCGCCTAGGGAAGGTGAAAAGTCACCCGAAGACATAGAAATATTCACTAAGACATCAAAATTTCCTAAGGCATCCTCAAATGCGCTCAAAAAGGAAGTCTACATGCTTGTATGTGCCAAGGGAAGGTGAAAGGTCACCTAAGGCGTGGATTTTTCCATCTCACATAGTAAAATGCGCTCAAGGAAGGAAGTTGCCAAGGCTAAATGCGCCAAGGGGAGGTGAAAAGTGACCATGGGCATAGTATTTTCCTCCTCACAAGCCAATATGCGCCTAAGGCAAAGAGATTTCCCTCTCACACTAGCAAATGCGCCAAGAGGAGATGAAGAGTCATTTGAAAGGGGAGGAATTCCTTGTCCACATGCAAAATGCGCTTAAGGCAAGGAAGCTACATAGCCAAAATGCGCTTGAGGAAGGTAAAGGGACACCTAGGCGTGGAAAGTTTTTCACATGTGATGAATGCGCTCAAGATAGTTCCTCTTCTCCATGGCATATGCGCCCAAGGTAAAAGGTAAGAAGGTGAAAGCTAAAAACGTAGAGGATGAAATGTGCTTGAAGGTGGAAGTCCACTATGGCATATGCGCTCAAGGAAGGTGAGGAGTCACCATACGCCAAAGGGGGAGATAATGCTAAAAGGGGTGTGATTTTTTTTAAAGACCAAGGATTATTTATTTTTCCTCTTCACATCATGAAATGCGCCTATTGAGTGGGGCCTAGGCGTGAAAATTGCTAAGTAAGAATGCCTAGGCGTGGAATTGCCTAAGGAATGAGATGGAAGAATAACATGCTATATGTGCCCTTTAGAGGGTAAATGATAAAACTTATATTTTTAAATATTTCCTAAGGTATTTTTCTCAGGAGGAAATGAAGGCGATGTCTACAGGATGATGCCAAGAATTTCCAGAGTTATGAAAATCTTCAGAGAAAAAAAATTCTTCAAGGAGAAATCAAGAAAATTTGCCAAGGCCAAGAAGCTTGAAATTATAGGAATGAAATACATCCGAAAGGGAAGAAATAAACATTAGCCATTTTTATTATTTTTAAATAATAAAAATTAAAAGTACCCCTTCGTCCGGATACACATGAAAACGATGGATTTTGGAAGAATTTCTCTTTTGGGTATTAAACATTTGCAATTAAGAGGTGATTCAAACGTTCTCCACGCCATGTCCACATCGTTTCGATGGATATTTTGCCCAGTGCCTATTTTAAATAAAATTCCTAAGGCAAAATTGAGAAATTTCTCTAACGAAAACGAACAAAATGAATGAGAGGCACTTTGCTAGAAGTTTTGAGCTAGATAATTTTGCCAAAGCGAAGACAAGGTCAAATGACTTACCCAGATAGTTCAAAATTGTTCAAGGAAGTGAACAATTTAATATTTAAAAAAAAATCAAACACAATGAGACAAGCCTATGCAGAGGTGATGAATTCATGATTCTAGAAGTTTGAGATTCCTATGCCTCAGATGACAAGTGTTACAACTGGGAAAAGAGAGGGAAAATGAATTTGAAAATTTGCTAAGTATAGCCTCTGCAGGAATTCTACCTGGCTATAAGACTTTAAAATTCTCTTCATTCCTCTAACCAGTTGCTGAATGCAAAAATATTGGCTAAGTGGAAAGTACGAATTTTTGAAGAAGTTGCAGTTGCTGAGGAATTCGAAGTTGTGAGATAGTTGGAGATTGCTAAGTGCAAATTTGCAGAGGTTGAAGTTGCTGAAGAAGTGCGACTTAATTTGCTGAGGCTGCAGTTGCTGAGAGGCACGAATTCCCAAGTTGCCAGTTGCTGCATTTGCCAAGAAGGTACGGCTTTGAAGAAGTTTCATTCGATTGCTGAAATAAGCAAGGCCAAGTCTGAAGTTGCTGAGAAATCTGAAGTTTAAAAGGGCTGCATTGGCTGAAAGTTCGTACTTGTGAAGACATTTACAAGTTGCTGAAAGTACATTTATTCTAGAGGAGAAGTAGAAATTTAAATGAAGTCTCAAGAGCTGCTGCAAATACAGAAATTTCACAGTTGAAGTAAACAAGACAGTTGAGGTTTGCAGTTGGAAATGGCAGAAGTGTTGCAGCCTTTTTATTTAAAAATCTGCTGACACCCTCAATGATGGTTATTTTATTATTTTAAATCTTGCTGTCTAACTCTCTTTCCTTTTTGCAGAATGGCCGAATCAAGCAGAAGAACTGCAGGCAAAAACAACCACATCGAGTCCAGACAAGCTGTGATCAAGAAACTGGGCAAGTCATTCTTGCCAGAATCCAAATTTTCATCAAAGCTTGGCAGGCTAGTTGACACGAACTTAGGCTCATTCAACATGGAAGCATTCAGAAGAAGGATATTGGGGATTGGAGGCCATCACCCATCAGTGACTTCGCACAGTATCGTCAGAAGTGGACTGTATGCAGCTGCCAACTTTCCGCTAGCTATCAGGTGTCCAGAACTCATCATGGAATGCGCCTACCACTACAATGCAGAACAGAGGACAGTCACTTCGCCAGATGGCAAGGTGCTGGCTAACCTGACACCTGAAGCAATCGGAGAGGCATTCGGGATTCCAGTCCATGAGAAGATGATCTACAAGACAAAAGAGAGAGTTGGAAAGATTTACTCATCCACCACAGACCGGTGTGCTGATTTGATAAATACTAGGTGGATGATTAAACCCAAGCCAACTCGCACAAAATTGCCCAAGCAGATAGTCTCAGAGGATTTGAGGCAGGAGTTTGGTGATCTGATCATGATGTTAAGCAGAGTTGGAGGATGCCCCCAAGCGTTCATCTTTGAACCTTGGATGTTCTATTTTGTCAACTTGGTGTTAGAGGGAAAAGATTACATGGATTGGGCACTGATGATCAGTGATAACGTACATGAGCAGCTTTGTGGCGTGAGGAGAACGAAGACATTTTACATGGGCTCCTACCTTGTCTATATGCTGGCTCGTATGACGAGATATAGAGGGATCTCTTACAAGGAACCAATTGGATGCGGTTCCCATCAGTTTAAAATATATGAAGCTTGTCCACAGTTGCATCTGACAAGCACAACTAATTACAAGAGGGTCAACGATGCCTTTACAATGCATATCACGAGGACCCTGCAGCAGAGAACCCATCACAAAATATCAAGGGAGGCACAAGAAATGATTGAGAAATTCGGATGTTGGTTCATCCAATTTCCAAAATTCACCTATATAAGGCTGCAAGGATTTTCCTCCTATCCATATAGATTGCCTTGGTATCCCACAAACAGGATAGTGATGCTGGAAGTATCTAGGCAACTGATTGCCTATAATAAGATTCAGAAGAAGAAGAAGAAAGGTGGACTCGGATTCCCAATTACCATGGGGAACTCAGATGAAATCTGCCCATCGCTGCAAGCAGCAAGAGAGGCAAAAGCGGAGCTCCAATTCTTCCACCTTTCCTATCACACCAGCAGGCATTACTACGATCCCCACAAAAACATCAAGTGGATATTGACAGAAGAGTTTAGGCACAAGGTGCAGATCGAAGACTTTTGGGCAAGTGCAGTGGATGAGATCGAGATAAAAAAGAGAATGTTCTCTTGGATACCGTTGGTGATGGTCAGGGAGTGTGAGATCATCCCAGTACTAGATCAGATTGAGGAAGACATAAACGTTGTACAGGTTGACTATGAAACAGTAAGAGATACGCCTTTGCCACTTCCAGATTGGTCTGAGCCAGAGATCACTGACTTGGATACACTTTGTATCCCAGTCTTGACATTTACAAGGAGTTGGGTAGAGAGACACGTTAGCTGACTCAAGGGAAGGTCAATTCCCCTCACGTACAATTTGATGGGAGACAGCAGATTACTGGCAACTAATCAGAGGAGACAAAGTAATCCAACTCCAGAGCCTAGAGGAAAGGAGCCAGTTCGACCCGAGCCTGTGATAGTTGAGGAGTTCGTGCATACGCCATCTCAGACACATTCTCCGAGTATGCGGGAGGTATCCCTATTTGCTGACCAGAGGGAGAGATTGGATGTAGAGCAGATAGTGCAAGTGGCGAGTCAGCCACCTCGTAGAGAATCAGTGGGTCAGAGCATCAACATGCCCCAAGAAGATCATCAACAGGAAAATCAGCAAGAGACCGATGAGGGGACGGCTACTGATACTCAATTTCAGCAGGAAATTGAGGTGGCTCTCGAGGATGATGCTACTTCCGATCAGGATGCCCAGAGCTCAGGAGACACTGAGCCTATTGATGATGGTGAGCCTCGTCAGAACGATGGCAGAGGAGAGGTTCACGAGGTAGAGGCCGAGGTGGAACAACCTTTTATTATATCAGACATGTGGCAGGAGGTGCCAGAATGGCTAAGGGATAGAATGAGGCGTGATCCTATAGATGAGACCGATCCCGTAGCTGAGATGGAGGAATTATTACAGAGGATCAGTGCACCTCCAACAAAGAAAAAGGCTAGGAAGTTTTCCAAGATCTCAACAAATGAAGATGGAGCCCGAACCTTGCATATGGCAGTTCCTTGGGTAGAATGTGATAGGGATGAGGCCGTTCTTGAAAATTATGTTGTGACAACTATGGAACTTGGTCGCCCTATTGGAGCACAAGTGGTAGAGGAGTGCGATAATTCCTATCGAGCACTCAAGGATAGATTGTCCCATGTTGAGGGCAAGTACAAAAGGTTGAAGGTAGAGCACAAGACACTAATTGGCTACGTGCAGCACTTGTCCCGTCCTTGTGGGCAAGAAAATCCGGCAATTGAGCTTCCAGCTGAGTTTTCCAGGGAGTCAATCAGTGGGTTAGAAGATTTGAAGAGAATGGCACATCAGGCAGACAAGTGGGTTGCCGGTGTGCGTACAGAAACAAGAAAGTTCATGGAAGATCTTGCACATGCCTATGGGCAAGCTTCCGATATTATGGCTAGAGTGGAGGTAGTTAACCATGCTTGGGGTGAGGCTCGCATCTATCAGATGAGAGTTGTTCTCCGTTTAGGGGCTTTAATGAGCATACCTCAACAAACTTTGGGTGAGGGAGGTGTTATCCAGCAGGGGGATAGATATGACTTCACCAGATGGTATTCTTTAGTAGTCACAGGCCAGGGATTCTACGATGCATCATAGGCAGATTCTGTCAGGGTCAAAATGGCCATGACAAACATCTTAGATGGAATCCTCAACACATTGGAGGCAATCTTTGCTAGGAGGTTGACTTCTGAAGAGATAACTGTAGAAGGATTGAAAGACAGATTGACGCCATTCTTTTCTGAGGTGAAAACCTTCACACAGGATGATTTCGAGAACACAACCACGTTCTCCACTATCATACAGAACACCCAGGATGCCTTTGTTGCCTGGAAGAAATCATGTGCCCGGCATGGGCAAACAGTTGCAGTTTTGGAGTTTCAGCTGGACCACATTCCTTCCATTTCGGATCAGGAGATTGAGGCAGTATTGTCCAGGTTCATCAGATTTGCAGCCAGCGAGAAGGAGAAAGGAAACGTTCTTCTGGACGATGACCTTCCGGAGGAAGACGACGTGCATTGATCGCAGGGTATGGTGCATTGATGAGGAGTGGAGGGCGCATTCATTGCCCCACTCCTCTCGGTGGCGGTTTTTAGGGCAGAAGCCCTAATTAGGGCATGGGTGGCTCAATCTGAGCCCTTCATTGTAATCAGATCTGAACCGTCCACTAATTGGACTCATTATAAAAGGGGCATCCCCCCTCATTTGTAAACAGTTAGAATTAGAATCAGAGATAGATCAGAGCTAGATAGAGATAGAGGTTGATAGAAGTTAAAGTAGAGCTAGGAGTTAGCTTAGTTGGAAAGGAAAGAAAGACTTTCCCTTTGAAAGTTTTTGCAAAAGATTGTTGTGTAAGACTCTCATGATATAAAGATTTCATTGATTGGTGACTTCATTTTGTGTTATGGGCAGTTGACAAGATCTTTTTGTCTTTCCCATTCGAATAGAGTAAAGTAAAGTAGATTTGTTTTCATCCAAGTAGAGTTAATTGTGGAGTGTGACATTAGTTTGGGCATATCTTCCCGTATCCATACCACTGGCGGACTTGCTGACGGTAAGTCTGCTTCTGCGTGGTCAACTGGAATCTTGGCACTTAACTTCGATTGTGTTTAGTGTGACTACTTGCTTCGTTGTGAGGGGTGCGCATGTTGAATCTCAATTTGAACATCTCATCCATTCTTTGAAGATTGCACCAGCTTTGTCAGAGTTGTCCGAAGGGGAGACGAAGCGAAGTTTGGTTTGAAGACTGTCAAAGCTAATCCTTGCATTCCACCCGTAGAAATAGATTGTAGAATTCCTATCCTTACCTCCTTTAATTTCAGCATTTCCCGATCCGTTTAAACACCAGAGCATCATAGTCAAAACCCTTCATTTGCTTGAGCATATAAAATCGAACAATTACGTAAGTCCCCTTGGAATACCCAGCATATTCACATCAACCAACTGAGTCTATTCGCATTAAAGGAACCTTGGAGTCAAACGCATGAACTTTCACGCAATCTTAGCATGCGAAACATTTTGATCGAGAGAATAGAGTGGCCGTTGGACATTTTATTCTGTGCTGGCGTTGTCATAAAACACACGTCAACAAAACCCAAATGGGCTCCTTGCCATAATTGCCAAGGGCAGTTGTAGATTGTAGGGGACCATCTTCCACACCTTCCAAGCTCGTTTCCACACAGGAGGACACCATTTCCAGCTCGATGCAAGGTTAATAGCGTTCAATGGTTATGGGAAGCCATCCCTATGTAGTAGGCCTAGGACAAAGATCTTCGTGTGGTTTTTCATGCTCTTCCTGGGTGTCTTAAGTTTGTAGAGATAGGATTGAAGGGGTACCTTTCAACAGACCAACCAAACCCTAACCAAAAATCATCATGTGATTCCTTCAAGTGTCTAGATTTGGGGACAAAAATCCATGGATTTGTGGAGGTCAAGGGATGAAAGCCTTGTAGATCTCATGTTAGAGGATAACACCCACCCATTCGGCTAAAGGAGCAATCTCACATAGAGGTTGCATTTGAGCTTTAATGGTGGCTGAAATTAACAATATGAAGTTTGCATGACACTTATAGTTGTTGTGGATGTAAGCTTTTGTGTTTTCATTTTCCTATAGTTGTAGTTGTTTTTTACAGCATTTTATAGTCCCATTTAATATAATAGTTGATGTCTAATTTGGGTTCTTTGAAAATATTGTATTCTCAATTTAGGTGTCACGACTAGGCAATCGTGAGTTTGCCATTCTTGTAACTGCCATGTTTTGGTCTATCATTGCTGTGACATTAGCATTTTGTAAATCATCTCCATCTCGCTCAATATAAATAAAGTTTTCCTTTTTTTCGCCATTGTGGGTTTATTGCTATTTTGCGAATGTAATGAGAAATCTTTGTTTTTGTGTAGTTTGGGCTAAATAAATTAGGGTTTATAGTTTTAGGGTTAAGTAATGAAATCCGAAGCTTAATAATGAGTTGTGAGGTTTTCTAGGGAAACATTAATATAATTTAGGGTTTGTATGGGTCCAATTTAAATATGTTTTGTCTACTAAAATTATTAATCCTAAATTTGGCACGTGACATTACAGTTTCACTTGAAACTTGATGTGGAAAAGCTTGGTAAGCTCCTTTTCACTTGGATTCCCTTCACTCAACAAAACAACTCCCTTGTTTAATGTAGCATAGGAAATGCAATCACCATCTAAACCACACTCTATTTCTATGCCTTTGTTCACCAAAATAGTG
Organism: Sequoiadendron giganteum; assembly: GCA_007115665.2. Classification (NCBI taxonomy): domain Eukaryota; kingdom Viridiplantae; phylum Streptophyta; class Pinopsida; order Cupressales; family Cupressaceae; genus Sequoiadendron; species Sequoiadendron giganteum. Next base: position 815,386,465 of record CM021100.1, on the reverse strand, counting down.
TTCTTATCTTTCCCTTTCTTCAAACAAGAAGGTGCTAATTCGGAATGCGAATTCCAACATTTCACATCTTCATGCCCATCTTTATCACAATGAGAGCAATGAATGAAATTTTCTCTTACCTTTGTTCTTTATTTTTGCCTTGGAAGTAATATTCTTTTTACATCTACCCTCCAAATTCTTCTTGCCACCATGTTGTTGATCATTACTCTCATTGCAAGTAGAAGAGACACCCTTCTTGTCCAACTCAAGGTAGTATATGCTTATACACGCACCTCATGTATATTTTGGGGTTTGGCCATGAGGACTGCTCTTTTTAGGTGATCAAACAGACTTCCCACTTACTTGATGAACACCTCACATTCTATTATGTTGTTCACATTATATGCTTGCACACTTTCTCTTGTTCTTGCTTCACATGATGCTATTGCATCACTCTTCCTTCTTCATGCAAATAGGGTAAAAAGGCACCAAAATTCCTTTCCCACTTGATATTGTGGATGGCATACACTAGACACTTTGGCATCAAGAAAATAAACAAAAAAACCGAAGGATTTGTCTGCTTTGAAACCACTTGATCTGTAAATAAGGTGGTCATATCACACACTCCTATTAGGAAACAGATCTACTAGTTGCAAAGAACTCGAACAAACACAAACTGGCACTAACACTACTTAACAAGGGTGTCTTAACAACATTAACATGTGCAAACGTTAGAAACAAAGCTCTTCACCACCATAGATGTGGAAATAAACACAACAAACATGCTCAACTGAACAAAATCTGAATTCTTATGACAAAGTCCTATGGAGTTTTCTTCTCAAAGTTTTAGCTAGGTTTGGCTTCAATCCAACAGTGGTGAATCTCATTTTTGAATGCATATCTATTGTCAAATACTCGGTGTTGGTCAATGGGATTCCTCATGGGTTCTTCAATGTTGGTAAAGGAATAAGACAGGGGAATCCCCTTTCCCCCTATCTCTTTATCATGGTTGTTGATGTCTTAAGCCAAAATGTTTCAAGAATGCTAAGGGATGGGTCTATTAAAGGTGTCAAACCCGCAACCTCCCTTGAACCTTCAGCCATCCAACAATTTGTGGATGATACCATCCTCATTGGAAAAACTTCTGTGGTGGAGGCTAGAAAATGGAAGAATTGTCTAAACAATTATGCCTCCAGCTCAGGTCAATGCATAAACTACAATAAGAGCATGAACTACTTTTTTAACTGTACACAAGCCTTTTGGTACATAGTGACTACTATCCTAGGCTGCAAGAGTGCATCCCTTCCTTATGTGTACCTTGGGCTCCCTCCCATTGTCACGGAAGTTACTCCTAGCTTTTGGAACTCTATCCTTGAAAGAATGCATAAAAAATTGGTTGGGTGGAAAGGCTCTACCCTTAGCCATGTTGGTAAATTGCAGCTCCTAGCTGCTGCTCTCCAAAGGATCCAGGTTTATTTTCTTTCCATTTTCAAAATCCCTAGATATATTGTTGAGAAATTTGAAAGAATTCAAAGGAACTTTCTTTGGTTTGGTACGGAGGAAAAGAAGAAATTGGCTTTGCTAAGTTGGATACTATCTGTCTTCCTAAATCTGGTTGTGGTCTTAGCATAAGAAAAATCCAACCGACCAACAAATCCTTGCTTGCGAAGGTTGGCTGGGACCTACTGAGGAATAGGAAGGAATGGTGCATGTTTCTGAATGCGAAATATCTCAACAACCTTCCTTTGATTAGTTGCCTCTCGAATAATCATCCTAGTGGGTCTCTAGTTTGGAATAATATCTGTAGAATCAAAAAGCTGTTGCACTTTGGGTTGAGATGGAAACTTGGTAATGACAGCAACATTATATTTTGGGAGGACCACTGGCTGTTTGAAATACCCTTCAATCAATCTGACTTTAGGAATATGATGTCCCCTACAATGGTGTTTTTTGGCAAAAATGTGAGAGACTACTTGTGTGGGCAGCTTGGTTCCTTGAAATGGAAGATGCTTGAGTGTTTCTGCCATCATTCCCCGGTGTTAAGGCACCATGCTAAGACTCTTCAAGACATCCTCTCTCTAACTAGGATACCATTTCTACTCATGTGGATGAATTCTATTGGTCCAGGAAAAGTAAGGGTAATCTCTCTATAAAGTCTGCCTACAATTTGCTGTCACTACAAGGAACTCTGAATAGTATCTGGAAACATGTGTGGAACATGCATCTTACACCAAAAATAAACTTTTTTTGGTGGACAACGAGTCATAACATGATCCTCACACAGGACAACCTAAGTAAAAGAGGATTTGAAATCCCTAACAGATGCATGCTATGTAAAAATGATGAGGAGTTTGTCCCTCATCTGTTACTCCACTATCCGTTTGATATTGAAGTTTGGGAATTTTCTTTTCAAAGGTTAGGTATCCATTGGGCCATGAATGGTGATCTTAAGAGTTTTGTTGAGAACTGGATCGGTCCCTTTCACCACCCTCTTCCTAAAGAAATTTGGCACCAGGTTCCTCCCATCCAATGTTGGTGTCTTTGGAAGGAAAGAAATAACCAAATTTTCAGGAATGTGGAAAAAATCCAAAGGAGGTCTTTAGTATTAGCTTGAGACTTATCTCTGAAAATGTCTCCCTATATGTTTGGAAACCTCTAGACAAACCTCCCTCGGGTTTGATATCACTATGGTCAACTCTTGGAACAAGACCTTGGACTTCAACTCCTTTGACAATTCAAAAGCTATGGCTAGGCTTAACACTGTTTGGAAATCCCCTACTAATGGTTGGTACAAACTTAATTTTGGTGGCGCGACGAAAGGCAACCCTGGCCTAGCTAGCGTCAGGGGCATTATCAGAGATCAAAATGGCATGTTGGTGGTGGGGTTTGCTGGTGGCATCAGGATACAAACCTCTATGACAGCAGAGTCAAGGGTGTTGTTGAGTGGTGTCAGGTTGTTACTCTTGGCATAAAGAACCTACATATAGAAAGGGACTCTAAAGTTGTGATTGACTCTATCAATAACAATTAATTTTAGGGGTGGAATATTAGGGACATTTTGTTGGATATTCAATTCTTACTCAACAAGTTTGAAAGAAGGAAATTAACCCACATCTTTCGTGAGGGCAATAGAGTGGCCATCTCTTTGGCAAATTTGGGTTCTTCTTGGGAGTCAACTAAATGCTAGAGTAATTTGGTGTGCCTCCCCATGAATGTCCAAAGTCTTATCCTTAAAGAGTAGAGGAACAGTAATGGTTTATGATGAGGTCCAACATCTCCTTCGTGGACGGGTACACTTGTCTTCTCACCCTTGCTCTAAATATGATGTGGAATATGTTTGATGATATTGATGGGTTCGTGGGAATGACTAGATTGTGGTGGGGGTTATTTATTTTGCCTTGTGGGTTTCCCCACAGGTTTAATGTGGGATCTTGTCATCCGTACAAGGCTTCCCCTTATATTTCGAGCCTTGTCATTTAGAACGTGCGGGCAGATAAAATCTTACTCAAACATATGTTTAATTATGGGCTGATTGTAAGAAACCCTCCGTAGATGAGTGGAGTTTTTACAATTGTTTAGTTTGATAGATGTGCCATTTTATCAAACTAATTGCATAGCATAAACTGATAAACTCTTCAAAATGGAAGCACATGCAAAACTGATAACCAAATTCTGAGTTTCACATAGCTGAATATTGCAATGTATGAGCAGATGTAACTTCTAGACTAATACAAATTGATATAGAGCTGATATATTGAGCAGATAAGAAATATTTATACTTAGAAATCTATCACAGCAAGAGGATAATTACAAATGACATGCCCAGAATCTGCTACAGCAGTTTAAACTTGCATTTGAACTATTCTCAGAGTTACATATAACATGAACAGAAAATATAAAGCCAAGATTCCAACCTGGAAGTGAAAGAAATGATTGGAAGAGTAAAGAGCAACTGAAAGACAAATAAAGAACTCTGGAAATGCCCACGACTAGCTGTTGGGACCTCCCGTAACTCCAAAATAGCACCATGCATGCTCAAAACTTCCCATGTGAGGCGCATAGACAAGGCTATGAATATGCAAGAAGACCATGGCCAGGTCTGAAACTCAAACTTCAACACTCTACAGGTCTAGTTGCCTCAAAATCAGGTTCCCACCTTAGCATACAGGTGAGATAAATTGTTTGCTTCAGCCTGCGACTTCACCCTAGGTCTCACGATTTCCTCTTCAACCCACATCCTTCATTAAACCTCACAATCATGCTATAGGTTTTGATATAATCCATAACCACTGATATATTAGGTATTCAAGCCATCCCTCAAACCCCAATAGCAATATAAAACTCAGAATGTGCAAAACATGGCGACCTCTTCAAAGTGCCAACTCCTCCAAGCTAGACACCAAGACTAAACTCTGCATTCAAGCAATAGATACTCTTCAAACCCTACACCATTGGAAATGGTATTGCCATTGAAGCTCAACCCCAAAACTCAAACCCTTGCAACAACGCCAAGACTGAATATATTCATTTACTCCAATTTTGTCTCCATAGGAGACTCGCAAAATTGCAATGAAACCCAACTAGAAAACCTGTGTGATTTCCCCTCTGAATCGGCTAGGGTGGAATCGTTTCACCACCGAAACCCTAGAAATGTCAAGCTCGAAAGTTCACAGCATAAGAAAATAAACTCCAATAATGAATAATGCCTTCTCTAACATCTTTTTATAAGCTCCCAAGAAATAACTGCCCAAGAAGATTAAAATAATTTAATTTTGCACTTTAGGCGGGAAATTATAATAAAGTCCCACTTTGGACTTTATAGAAGAATTAATTAATTAACATTATTAAATATTTGCTTTTCACAATATAACATTAATTAATTAATAAATAATTCCCAACTTTTAATTATTAGCTTACGGGAATTAAATAAGCTAATAATATATTCAGTCGTCATATGGAAGGGGACATTACACCGATGAAGGTAATGATGGTCTTTCTCAATGCCTCAATGTACTTAATCAATACTTGCAATGGCTTCGCAATCCTAAGCTTCTCAAAAATGCCTGCTTGTACATGGGAAAATCTTATTGCCTTAATTAGGCAAGATTTGCAGATATTTTATGGTGGTTATCTTTTAAATAAGTTGTCTAAGTTCATTTCCTTTCTGCATTTTGAAAAATTTCTCATTTTGCTAACTCTTGTGACCATTTGCTATCTGAGTGTGCAAATGGGAGGAGACCGTGTGCGCACTGAACTAGTTCCTGTGAAGAATTCCATTGGGACGCTTTGGTATGGCATATTTGTGTTGAAGGAGGCATTGCTCCCTTGATGGAGTGCCTTAATGGGCATGGCAAAAAAACTTTCTGCTCAGTTTGTGAGATCTTGGTGCGACAGAAGGGTCATGGCGGGAGGGATTTCTTTTGAGATCAATGAGGAGGTTATCACAAAAGCTACGGGGCTGCCTTGTTCGGGACAAAAAATTAAAAAGCATACGAAAGTGCAAGATATGGAGAGCTTGCAGACATTCTTAAGGGAAAATGAACGGCCTACAAAGCTGCATGCGAGTTTTGATCGGAGCAAGCTCCCTACTCCATGGGATCAAGCGTGTCTGGTTTTAATGAAGTATATCACTCTTGAAGGTCGGTTTAAAGTTTTTTACTTTTACCATTTTCCTTTGCTGAATCACCTATGCCATAGAATGCTTATTAGTTTCCCCTTCCTACTTTCATCCCTTGAAAGTTCGGTTAAAGAAACCATGGAGCTTGCGGTGAAAAATCTTGATAAACCGACCTCTCTGCCCTTGCATCAAAGGCTTATCCTCCGTCTCTATCATTTCCACATTACCCTATGCCCACCGAAACCCAGCTCTGCTGTTAGAGTCGAGGAACCGGAACCCTCTGATTAGTCCCCTGCTAAACCCTTTTCGGCTACCTTTGTTAGTCCTAAAGAAAGAACCCTCCCACAGCTAAAGAATACGCCCAATCCAAGGCCGTTGTTGGTCTCTGCAAGCTAAATGATACACCCACAAAGAAAGAAGGAAAGTTGCCTACCAAAGCTAAGCCTAATCGAATAAAGGAATAAAGGACTGGAGGAACCTCCCACGGACACTGATGAAGACGAATCTACTGCTAAAGACTCTCAAGGGGATATGGTGGTGGCTATGAGTGCTGAGATGGGGGCATAATAGACAAGTGTCTGGAGATCCAATAGGTTGGTGAAACACAAAAAAGAGGTTCTGGTAGATGATATATCCAACAGCTCGGAATAGGAAAAAGGCCAGGAGGTGAGAAAACATGACACGGTTGAGGAGACTAAAGAGTAAGCGGAAGGACCTAGTCTCTTCCCTGAAATGAATCGTATGATTTAGGAGGAATCCACACCGGATTCCTCCAATCATAAAGCACGGGTGGAAGAGACCAACAAGTTTGAAGTTGACAAGGACGAAGACCCCAACAACTTGGTTGCTCGTGTTGCCAAGCTGGAAAGGAAGTTTATGAGGCTGACCCAGTTCACTATCAAAGTCATCCACCGTTCTACTTTCACTCTATCGGAAGTGCTGAAAGAGGAGGTAAACAAGAAGACTGATGAGGTTGGTCCTAGCGATAATTGGGTTGGGGATGATGTGTTGAAACTCCTCATTGAGGGGTGGGAGGGTATTGCTAGGTGATGGAGGGGTTTTTGGTCTATTCTGGTGGGTTGTCTTTTTGTTGTTGCTCTGCTATCACTGTTTTTGGTTTTTGTTTTTTGATCTGAACTCTGGCCCTATGGGCTCCTTGTGTTAAGGGTGCCGCACCTTGTAAATGCAACTTATATTATCAAAAACAAACTTTGTATTGACAATGAAAAAACCCAATTTGGGTGAAAAACTACAGCCTAGAGAGTAGCGTTAAATTGCTCTTTGTTGCACTATGAGAGATTGTTGTAGATGCTCAAGAATGCTAAAAACAACATCAACAAGCTCCAAAAATAACTATAATTCCATCTCCAATTGCTCTACACTACCATTTACAAATACCTAGACTTGCATTCACATTTATATAGGCCAACAATGGTTCATACACCGAAACATGAGAGATCACCCTCTCTCAAATGTGGAGAAGCAACTTCACACCTTCCCACAACTCCCCAAAGGCAAGAAGATGAAAGATAAGTTTCCAAAATTAAGATGAAATGCCAAACATTCCAAATTACAATTCACTGCTCACAAAGATGCACACTCACCACTTTACTAGTATTTTGTTTGCTGCTTTATGACAAGTTTGACACCTGCTGCAACCAGTGAACTTGTCAAACTTGGTTTTCTAGGTCGTTACTAGGTCTATAACTTTGAATGGATGCTTCTAAAAGGTGCCCCATACCATTGCTAATCCACATCCCTGTTACATAGGTTTAATGATTAATTATTCCTTTAGGCTTCTTGGTGACACTCCAATGAGTGAGGACAACTAAGACTCCAATGGTCTTGGAAAACTTGAGACCTGAATTATCAGTTTACATTGGCTATCTAGCATTCAAGATGCATTGTGGGTACATCCTGGACATGCTCCATCCATCTCAACATTCCCCCATCATGTACCTATAACAGTGTTGGTGTTACAATTCACACCTCTGGAGTGCGTATTGTCAACATACAACTATGCACAAAATTAACTGCTCTTCAAATTAGGAGGGGAAGCTCCTTCTTTTGCTGTTATTGCGTAAAAAGTAAAGTGATCTAAGTTTCCTATCTTTTTACTTAGTGGCAGGGCACAAGGGTGATAAAACTCAATGCATTGCAGCTAAGGATTTCTCTGGTTTCTGCAGATCTTAACTACAACTAGGCTAATCTATCCTACCTCCTCAAGAAAAACAAAGCGAGAGGGTATAGGAGCAATATTTGGGGAATGGTTGGATCACTTGGGCCGACCGTCTCTCAGAATGCATCCGAAGGCTTTGAACTTTCAAATCTATGTTGGAATAAAGTCTTATGCAAGCAAACACTCATATGGTAAGCAAAATCTCAGGATTCCCAAGGAGGTGACGACAGCTGTCCGAGGTGTAGGATGAGATGTAGATTACTAGAAACAACACAAAATGATGAACTAGATATCAGGATTCCCAAAGAGGTGATGACACCTGTCCGAGGTGTAGGCTGAAATATAGATCATAAAACAACATCAAACAATAACCATTAATCTCCAAATTCCTAAGGAGGGCGATGACGCCTGTTTGAGGTGTAGATTGAAATAATAGATTATAAAAACAAATGTTGATAGATCTTGAAACTGTGGATCAAATGGCTCATTGCTCTTTGATTTATTTCTTCAAACTTGCTCAACGATTTACAAATATTTGGGACAACAAAGGTACAAAATCATATACTATGTGATCAAACCAAATAACTCTCATCCAAGAGTGAACAAATATTGACTTGCAAGCTTGATGGCACAACGGCGCAACAATTTTGTGTAGTAATAAAAGTTAAAACAATAATGAGCAAGGTTGCTCTTATTTATAGGTCACAGGAGTAGGGAACCCTAAAATCTCCTTGAGTTAACACTTAGTTGTTGCCAATCTGCAAGATTTATTCCTATGTCTTAAATTAGGTAACCTAATAGTTAACTAGAAAGTCTACTTCAGTTAACTTATTCTAAACTGAAAGAGAACTCTAATATACAAAAGTGCCTCCAAAATAGACATGCACAATTTGTGGGATAGTGAGTTAACTTGGAAAGAGGCATCAAGTTAACTCCTGTGTCATAAATGCTATCTTGGAGGGGTGGGACGTCCCAACTGAGTGTTTACACCTCATCAACTCGAGTCATTATTTCCTCTAACCAGTCGTTGACTGCCTCTACATCTGGACAACTAATACTTTGTAGGATGATGATGTGTCTTTGCAGTATCTCCTCACCACTCACAATCTACTCCTGGAATTCAATCTTCTTTGCAGCTGCATCATCCAACTTGGTCGACATAGCTGTAATCCGACTTAACCTGCAGTCAACAGGGTCACCGCAGAAACTGCTACGGATGAGATCCTGAAACTGTGTTTGTACCTCAGCTAGCTCGACATATGCCCCTCCTTCATGTTGGTAAAGGCAAGGGATAGATGTTACCATTGTTCTCATAAACTTGATAACACTTGCCACGATTTGTCTGTACTCAATCAATTCCACAGAGTTTGTGTCATAAGATTTCACTTTGTATGCAAGTTGTTCTTTCCAAGTGTAAAGATGTCGCTTGTTCTCCTCTGTAGTAACTGATTTGTACGCCATCTGCAAATCTAAGATAGTGATCTCATCTTTAGGCCCACTCTCTGCTATGTCTCGCTTTGATTCCTGGATCTCCGCATGAAGGTCATGGGCTCTATACCTTAGCTGATACAAATTTGCAAGTATATACTGGCCCCTAATGACGAACTCTTCCACATGATCTCTCAAGTGCTTTCCATATAAGATTAGCTGACTTAGCTGATTTTGTTCTGTGGGGAGCTCCAACATTTGCGGAAGCAAGGTAGTGACGTTTGATGTACCATGCATCAAGTTAGAGATATACAGTCGCAACTGCTGGTTTTTAGCCTTTAGGGCTGCTTTGTCTTCACCGTCCTTCACCACTCTTTCTTTGATGCTCACTAATGCAACCTCAAAGAGATCCACCTCAACCTGATGCATGCTCTGACCAAGGTTGACCATTAAGATGAAGTCATCAACCTCTACCTCATTTGCATTTCTGTCTTCATGTGGTGCAGTGGTCTCAATGACAATCTCATTGTCAACATTCTTTCCTACATGGACTTGCTTCTTGAACGTTTTCTCTAGCGTATCCTGATGGACATGGTCAAAGTCCAAGAAGTCCATTTGGTATGACGGCCTCCTTCTCTTCCTTTCTAGGAGATTCTCAAGGCAAGATGAATCTTGACTAACCTTGCTAGAAGGAAGGATGCTAGTCCTGTGGATTCCTTGACGAGTGAGATTGTGTTGCAGTGTCGCATGGTGGCGAATCCGGCTCTAAGTCAATATGGATTGGCGACTGCTGTGGTGGTGGCGGAATGGGAGGCGTTGCTTCCATCTCTGGTACTGTCTCAGCTGTAACTGTTTCCATCACTAGTTCAACTGTGTTTGTGGCTGTCTCCACATGTTGCTCTTGTTGATTTATATCAGCAATCGACATTTTTCCCCTTTGAAATATCCCCTTCCAATTTTTTTTCAATTTTGAGCACAAGATTTCACTCATTAATGTTAGAGAAATCATAAACCAATTGAAAGTAACCCTTCACTTTCTGATCACCCAGATCCCGATGAGGGCAAGGTGAGAGCATATGGTAGAAAGGGTATCGTTAGGCGAAATCCAATTGAAAGTACAAATGAGGGACAACTTAGCTGATCAGAATGTAATGCAGATGCAAACTCAACCACTTATTCAACAAGAGTGTAATAGACGCCTCAGCCGATCAGCATGATATGAGAATACATACTCGACCACTTATTCAGCGGCAATGTTATTACAAGAAAAGTAAATGTTTGGGTGGCTAGCCGACCCCTTCCGCTTTTCAGTGGGTAGTACAAGAAAGTAAAATGCTGAAGGTAAAAGACGACGAGGCCAGTCTCTTCCACTAAAAGTGGGAATACAAAATGTAAATTGCAGAAATATAAAGAGCTGATCAGTACTACTGATTCAGCGTTACAATGTGAGATATAATCTGCAAATACAATGAGATATAGATAACCTATGATCACCAAAACATTAGAGCATAATATCCTAACAAGTTCTTGATATCCAGCATATGAAATATGGCCAAAATGACTGAAATAACAGGTCTGATATAAAATTGTAGCAAACTGAAACACCAAATCAACAAGTACAAATTTCACCTTTATGCTCGTAACTTCGCCAATACTTCTTTGAATGATGTGAAACTGAATGCAAATGTCTCCTAGGAGGTAGGTGACCAAGCTCAAGCCACCAAACAACAACAAACTACCTCAAATGTTTTATGCACGCATCCCAAGGCAAGGACAGGCAAAGTACAACCTCCATGAAAGGGTGACCAGCAAGATAAAATCCAACTCTTCACAATAAAATCTAAAACTTAGCAAGAAGGGGTGCCCAAGGTAGACTTAAACAATGGGCCAATACCCAAAACCATCAAAAAATTGTGCAAGGAGCTATGATCGAAAATGTGCTTCAACCAGGCACCACACTAGCATCACCAAAACTGATAAAAACTCTGCAAAATCAGAAAATATCAAATGAATCCATCTCCGTGAAGCTCTATCTGCAACCTCTGAATGAAGAAGCAGTCTCAAACTAGCTAGGTACTACCTCTCAAGTACAAAACTGATATAAACTAGGAGGTATGCATTCCTCAAAGCAAGGGATCTGAAATAATTTCAGCAACATTTCGTTATGATAAGCAATTGATGATCACAAATGAAGGCCAACACTCTTATTAATAACTTTCTCCTAAAATTCAAATCTTTTCCCTTCAATTAGGGCGCCCAAATGAAATTCTCTTTTCACTTCAATTTGCATTTGAATTCCAACCTTTGACTCCTTGACTTTAGGCGTCCAAAACATAAGAGGAATAATACTTTATCAAAATGCAAATAAATCATAACATAGGCGTCCAAGTATATTTAAGTGAAATATTTTATAATTTGCAAATATTCCACAGGGTAGGCGTCCAAATATACCTTAGCCAATATTTCACTCAAAACATTATATTTCACCAAATAAGGTGTCCAAAATGACTTAAGTAATAAACTTAATTAAAATCACTTATCTCTCCAAAAGTGGCATCCCATTTAGCCTTAGTAAAATATTTAACTTAAAACATTATAATTTCAAACTAAGGCGTCCATATTTGAAAATCACTTAAGCCATGACTTGCCAAATTAGGCTCCAAGAATGCTGGAGACCAAACTGCCAATGCTGCCCTACCAGAATTAGACATTGCATTGAACTGCTAAACTGTTGCTAAAAATAACACTGCCAAAAATAGTACTTACTAAAAATAGAATACTGTTAAAAATAGTAAGTGACTTAAATGCATTTTAAGCACAAACTAGGCAACTGTCATAACTTACTAAAAATAGTAAGTCCGGAAAAGTTATTTGATGCAGATGCATGTCATACCACTGCGAAGCTCTCTGAAAACCTATAAATAATCCAACAACCAATCTGCAAAACTCCAACATGCAAACCCCTAAATCCAGAAAAGAAACCTCCAAGCAGCTAGAAACCCTAATTCTGCCTCTGACTAGCTTACGGGCATCTGGGAATAGGCTAATAATCACTAGAAAGTGTAGTGCTAAAAATGGGGACATTACACCCTTGTGTGTCCTGACATTCTGGCTCCTCTAGGAGGGTTACTCCATGTCTTCTGTTTGGGCTTAGGTTTTGACGTGGAAGGTAGTGAAGTGTGAACCGGTGGCAACTCTATGTTGGGAATAACTACCTTCCTTGTCCTTTTACTGTCCAAGTAGAGATGGCTATTTTTGACAACTCTGTTTGTTCTTTCCTCAATAGACGTACTTTCCTTGGCATACCAATCCACGACTCGAAGTGGTTGCAAGTCAAATTGATCTATGAAGAATGAGGGAAGAAGGACTTTCCCATCATCATCGGATAACCCTTCCATGTCCTCTGACAAGAAGTCAGCAATCTGTGGAAGCGTGAACCTGCTGTAGTTATGTCTTCTCATGTCGAACTCGTCTCCACAGTTGAACCAATAGTCTTCCATGGAAGACTTGTGTGAAGAGTGTTGACCAAGGCGTGCTGAATAGTGACCCCAAGGATCATATGACTGTCTTTCGATGAGATACTTAAGGTTAAGTCTCATCATCTCATGGCTCATGACCTTGGCATCAATTGTTGATTTACACCTGTAAAGTCCCATCTGAAAAGGAAAGTTTGCAGCCGGCTTGTGTTTGATACATAGAAGAGAATGTACTTCATGCAGCTGCTGCAAGAACCCCATGAAGACCACCCTATCTGATGGATAGCGGGGTAACATGGCGGGATGACCAAGGTACCCATACACGTGGATGTAGGTAAAAGTGGGGAACTGGATGAACCAATCCGCCCAATCTACCATTGCCTTCTTGGCCGCTGGTGAGATGCATATATGAGACTCATGATTGAGGTCTCTCATGGTGTGCATCAAGAATTAATCATTTACTCGCTTGAAATGTTTTTCTGATTGTGTGAACTCAAGTTGCAAGAAATGCTCGTGAACCTTTTTCACACCCAAAGTTCCCACAGTGTTCAAGGCTCTAAACTGGCCTTGGAAATCTATTAGATATACGAGGTATGAGCACATGTGGAATTCGTGAGCCTCTAAGAAACTGGTCATCTGTTTGTGGAGAGTATCACTAATCAAGGTGGGCCAGTCATAATGTTCTCTGTTGCTCACAATTTGAGTGATGACATAGTACATCCATGACTGGAATTTGTTTGCCTCTTCTTGACTGGTAACATGGTTGAGCAGGGTGATCATCATTGTGTACTCGTCTCTGAACTCTCCACGTCCTACATTCTTCGGCAAATTGCTTCTTTTCTCTTTTAGCCATCTTTCTGCCATTCTCTTTTGAAATTTGTCTTTTGATGTAGTGAACGTGTTTTCGCATTCCGCCATAGATACGACCATGTTTCTCGTACAAAGGTGGAATGGCGAAACATCTTTCAATATCCCTAGGCTTGAGGCTACATACCACTCGTTCATTTACTGATTGAATCTCTCGTGCAGTAGGATTTTAATGCTTTACACAAGATATTACAAACTCTACGCTCTGTGCTGAGATGGGAAATGACGCTGCCTCAAGCAAATCCAAATTGCTCAATATTTTGAAGTGTACACTGGTCTATGCCTTCCAACTTTTCTAAGTTGACCTCTGGGTGTGCCCGATGCAAGTTGGTGTCAACTATTTTTCAGGAAATCATGGACTAAGACCGTTTTGGTCTTGTATTCAACCTGAGAGAATTGCATTTTGAAAAACTTAACTGTTGACTGTAAACACAACACTATTCAAACAACTTTTCTACTGCGGCTAAAAATAGCCTTGCTAGGGGTAACTTTTACGAAAAATTCTGAGACGTGGGTTTTGTTGAGAATATCTGTTTAAACAAACCCAAAATGCTAGAAATTTGAAAAAGTGAATTTTTCTATGACATGCAAGAGCCCTTCGATGGCAGAGGCAGCAAGGCAACATAAACTTATTTTTCCTGGAAAAATCTAACACATGGATTTGTAGGCGCTCCAAAGCTAAACAAACCCAATTTGTCTGTGTTTTGAAATTGTCTTTTTTTGGAAACCCTAAAAAAAGGGGTAGCGAGGCAACTTTTTTTGGAAAAATCTGGCACATGGATTTTATGGTCAATGTTGTGCTGACATACCTAGAAGGCCAGATCTGTGAAAAACTACTGTTTCCTTGGACATGCAATAAGATCTAAGACAAGAATAGAAAAAATGTGAGGGAAGAAGTTTAGAAGTTATATGCTGCTGTTGTGAATCTTCAAGGAAATCACACCTGGAGATGCAAACACTAATAAACTGTCCCTTTGTGCAACTTTGTTCTTGAAAACATGAAGAACACTGAGAAAACCCTCTGTCAGATCTTTAAAAAGCGTTGGAGAGCAAAAATATATGTTCTTGAGCTTCAACCTGCAAAGAGAAGTAATGAATAATGATGCCTAAGCTTGATAAATAGTGTTTGCTGTGGAAGCAATCATGTTTAGGCACCAACACTTGATTGAGGAGTCAATCTGCCTGATCAAGAGTTTAGTGGAGCGATTTCCACCAATTTGGGGACATTTTAGACATGGAAAGGCCTTCAAAATATCTCAACTTCAGTCAAGTAGGCCTATTTTGACTTTAGGCGTCCAAGTTGAGTTGAAGATTGTCCTTTTTCCGTGAAGAAGTGCCTCTGTTCGATCCTCGATTCTGGTTGCTCGATCGATCTTAAAGTGTTGTTGACGGATCTATTGCACAGTTGGATCAACTTTGAAGAAGTGTGCTTGGTAGCTGCAAGGCTAAAATCTTGAATTTGATGCCTCTAATTCTTGGGCGTCTTTTCCCAAAAGGGTGCATTTTTCACCGGACTTGGTCAGTTTCTTGGATGTCTTTCAATTTCTCCAGTTTGACCTTCAGTGCTTTGATCTGAGATCACCGATGACTGATGATTCCTGTTAACGTGTTGAAACATGGAGTGGATAACTAGTTCAATCTCGAAAAGGATGATTGGCCTCGCAAGTTCTGAAAGTTGGTTTATAGGTCCCAAAAATATGGGCGCCCCTTGCTGCAGGGGCGCTTTTGGCCTTTTGTTTTGTAATTCTCACCTTACAACCTTTCACGAACAACCCCAGTTTGATCTTCGTCATCAAATGTTGGATTTATCTGTTGAATCTGCTGACGGTGTAATTGCTGAGATTTATCAAGACGAAGGACTTCTTGGAGGTTACAAAGCTTAAAGACTGCATCTGGTTGCTCAAAAAGTTGGGCGCCTATTTCTAGGAAGGTGCAATTTCTTTGACACTTAGTCAATTCTTCATGTTCTTCATCTTGCTTTCGCCTCCATTGTTTTCTGCTTGATCTTCATCTGTGAATGCGTGACAGGTCCTATGAGCTTGCAACTGGAATTATCGCACAACTAAAAGGATGTTGAGCAGATGCCTTGGAGAAAGCAGTCGCTGAAAAGTTCATTTGGTTGCCCAAAATGATGGGTGCCCCTGGCTAGCAAGGGTGATTTTGCCTTGATGTCCACTAATTTGCCCTCCGTTTTGTAACAACCCTAAAACCAGGTAAACAAATTTTTTTCTATTTTCACTAATAAGATACAAGGAAATACAATTAAATGACAAAGTAAATAACTTTTCTTTTCATTCTAATTGAACATTTCATCATAAAGAAATAAAAGACACGATACATCATTGTTCTATTTTCCAAGTAAATAACAGAGTACGCTTTCATGATTACTTTTCTTCAAAATAAAAAGCAAGGTAAGAATCTTACAAGTTTCAAACATAGCTCGGAAGCTTTTGAGCAAATAGGAATAAGACTGTCCAGGATCTTCCCTTTCAAACCTTGGTTCATCAGAAGTCTTAAGGTGGAGGGGAAACATCACTCAGGTGCTTTTCCACCAACCACGGACTTATATTGCGGTCCCCCGCACGTTTACTGTTAAGTAGACGGCCCTCCCTTCTTCGAGGAGATTGGTTGGGTAACCGGTTCTGTATGACCAACTGAGCATAGTGTGTAATCCTACATAACTAAATCCTTGTGTCCTCACAATCTCAATCTAGCATGTAACTTGGATTACTGTGAACTGACAGTGTAATTCGTCTCACAGTCTAAGTGGACGTTAGGTTTACTACACTACTTTGGCCAAAGCATTTCGGCAGTACTTATACTGACGGTCATCTATCACTTGCACTAAGTCAGGTTTGGTTTGACTTAAGGCTGCCTTATCCTACGCGTAGGTTGAGTCCTTCAGTGGGTAGTCAATCACCCTAGACTTCCTACTTCAACTACTTAAACAGGAAATGGAGTACAGTCAACAAGGGGTCCCTCTGGTACTTCCCAACATGGAAATCTTTATCCATGGAGTACGTAGCTTTCTCTAGTTAACCTATTTAACTCTAAAGCTTTAGACTACCTTGGTTCTGAATCCACCCTCGTCCTAGTATTAATAACTAATCCCTTTCCTTTACTTAAGGAATTCAAGCAGTATTCAAGCAATACAAATTATAAGGTACTTTACTAAAAGTAAACAAATATTTCCCTTTCAAATTCATCTATGATTTCAAATGATTCGTTTCAACATGCTTTTAAGTTATTCCAATTCATCAAGTTCTCTAAGCTATTTCAAAAGCTTTTCTAAGGAAATTAAACTATTCCCCAATTTGACCAGCTCTTTAAGCTATCTCTTAAATTCAATAAGCCTTTTCTAAGGAATTAAACTATTCCCAATTCAGCAATTTCATAGAACATAGAGGTTTCTTATTATTTTTCCTTTCATAAAGCAAGACATAATCAAGCAATCTAATCATACATTTTAAAATAAATGACAGAAAATCTATCAACATATATCTCATGCCTGATTTCCTTTTGCGTATGAGCTTGATCGGTAGCTTCAATCCTTGCTCCACCGTCCTTCGCAGCCTTCTCTCAGCTTAAGCAAATACTACTTTCAGGTAAATGCAAAAAGTTGTTCTCAGCAATACTGTCTCTCAGCAATACTGTCTCAATTGCAAATGATTTTCACAAAATGGCAATGGCTTTCACAAAAATGGCAATGGCTCTCATAAAATGACAATGGCTTTCATAAAATGGCAATGGCTCTCATAAAATGACAATGGCTTTCATAAAATGGAATTTCAAAACACAGAAATACCACAGCACTGTATTTCGAATTTTCCAAGGCAAGGAGAGTGAATGAAAAATTGAGTGTTTTTCAACAATGAGTGAGAACCTATTTATAGGTTTCGAATTCTCATGTTTCCTACCTTGTAGGCATGAGAATTCGACACCTCTCATTTTGAAAATGTCAAAATCCGCAGTGGCAGTCGAATAGCCAAACACACAGCAAAAGAGTTGATGATTCAACATAATTTCTCAAGAATGTTTCAACATATCACATGCCAATTTCGTGGATCAACCACGTACAGGTTAAACATTCAACTTTCCTTCAAAAATGGCGGACTGCAACACAAATGGCGTCCAAAGTTTTCGGTTTGAAAACGTCAAGGGTTTTTTTTGCAATTGCTGTTACCTTTCTTCCACCCACGCGTCCACAATGGTGGCGCTTTAGCATCCGCGACCAAGTCTTTCAAGTGTGAGCTGGGCGCGGACTGTATTTGCTGAAGTTTTTCGCCATTTCTTTGCTTAACACAGTCGCGCGATTTCTTCACGGGAAGAAATCCGCGATTTTTCAAATGTTTCTTTTATACTTTCCAAAGTCTATAGTTCATACTTACATTTCCTTAAATGATTTTTATAAATTTCCATTGGTCTTTACAAAATTTCGAAATTCTTTTTCCTTTTAATATTTTCCAAGTATTTCAATATTTCGAATTTCCTTTGTATGGTTTGCAAAGTATTTACCAAAGACTATGAAAGTCTTATTACCTTTATTTCCAAAGGTAAATAAACTCAAATACCTTTATAAGATAAATGTAAATTTAAATGCCAAAGATTATAGTTTATATAAAATCTTTCCAAAGTTTTAGATATTTTAATATTCTCATTAAAATGTATTAATATATTTTGTATTATATTCAATACAATATTATTATAGTTTTTAACTTACCTTTCTTTAAATATATAAATATATCTATATAATATTCAAATATTATATTAGATATATTAATATATTATATTATCGATAAAACTATAATAACATCGATATTAAATTTATTAATTAACTTACCCAGTTTACACTTAAATATATCTATACATGTTTATTTTCAAATCTCCAATTACGTGTATTATAGGCCAGTCAGAGCACCTCTAATAGACGTAATTGCATAAACACATATTTATACATTTAACTGTAAATTCCAGGCATCAGTAACTTATCAGTTCACATTTCACATTCAAGGCTCACAGAACAGTAAGTCAGTCAATCAAGGAACACCACTCATAAAGCATGAAGAAGTAATCATAACTCCTAAGCCTAAGGATGACTTATCATGACAACTTAATCTGACTCAGTTCCTAAAATCCTTAGTGAAGTGTGTGTATGCTCATACGATCAACTTTACCGGTTAGTCGACCAAGTTCCTCTTCCTGAGTGATATTTCCCCTCCACCTGGAGGAATAGCTCCTGTTCCTGCATCCATGGCACAAAACCACGGCAGTCAAATGCTCACAATATTTGCAGTATATATATAAATCAAATATATAAAACAAGACTAATTACTTTCCTCTATTCATTGTTTTATTCAAGAATAACATCAATCAAGAATACAGAATGAGCCAAACATAACATGTAAACAGGATTTCATATTGACAACAAAGTTCAATCACATTTATTCATTCAAAACCTTCCTTACAATCAGAATGCTCTAAGCATTACTAGAATAGTAACTATACAAATTCCGGGGTGTAACACGTTTCACGTGCTCGAATGCTCAACTACTGTTGTCGTTTGATGTGTCTCGTAAACTGGCGAACAAGTTTGTTGCGAAGTTGAGCTGATGGCGGGGTGATCACTTAGAGACGAGCTTACTCAAAAACTGACATCTGGATAGTCCCATGCTTGGGCGCCCCTGAGCTATAGGGGCACTTTTTCCCATGTTTTGACTACTATCTTTGATGATATTTGCTTTCAGCATCTTCTGTCTTCGCCTTCGTTGCCGGTGATCGATGAATTAGGTGAACCTGCATGATGATGCATTGGAAAGCCAGTAGAATTACGAAGGAGATGACTGTCTTGGCAAAACTTGATGACTTCCTTTGACCTTTTGAATTCATGGGCACTCTTGGCTAGTAGGGGCACTTTTGGTTGCAAATTCAGGTTTGCCGTGCGAAAAATTAAATTCAAATATAGTGTACGATTTTTTAAATTGAAGTTGAAGCAAATTGAAAGAGGAGAAAAAGCCGCACCATTCACCACAAGATAGATTGCCGAGAACTGTGCCGAGGTTGACCGTTATTGCAACTGTTGGCAACTACCAATTAAATCAAGCAATTCAATTCTGACAGTTAATCCAGGCAATTTAAATCTGGCCGGCAAGTGTGACGAGACAGAAGAGCACTGGTGCTACCTGGAAAACAAATATCACAAGGAGAGAAAAATGGCAGCCAGTTCCAACAAAGCCAAAAAGCTAAGTATTGTTCAGCCAAAGGTGACAGGAAGCATAACAATGGCCAAAGGTAGCGATGATGCAGTCGCTTCGGAAACAGTCACGTGGGAGAGTCTCAGTGGTGTGAAATGCTGGTCATGGTGGGCTGCAATGCCTGACTCCCACATATTGAAGAGACCAATAGAAAAAGCACAGGTGGATAAAGCAACGTAGGTACCATTTTTTAATGCCAGAGACTTTGAGCCCTACCTACGCCAGTTGATAGCCGATTATGCTAGACATAGCCATAGATCCATAATCAAATTTAGGGGTTACAAGGTGACAATATGGTATGGTGCCCTTGAATTCACAAGGGTTTTCAGAATCCCTTCCTGAGGGTTGGCACCAACGAAACTACCAGGCAAGATGTCAAAGCAGAAAAAGGAGGCTCTAGTTGCCAGGGTTTGCAGGTCCAATCTCATGGAGGAGGAAGAGGATACCATCTGGGGCGTCGGAAACAGGAGGCTGAGGAAGAACTTCCGCGGTAATGCCGAATGGAAGTGCATGCTGGATTTAATCAAAAGCAGGCTTATAGGAGCAAGCAAGGCCTCAGATATTGCCATATGGATGATTGGATTAATGACTGGATTGGCGACTGACAATGTCTACAATTGGGCGAGCGGGCTTTCAGAGCGGATGAGAGACTTCATGAGCCTTCGACACAAAGCATGTTACATGACACAACATGCTATAGGACTACTCTTGGATGCAATCTGTCGGCAAGTGCCGGCTAGCCATTGGGGCACACTGCAGCCGTTGGTAGAGATTGACGACGAGTGGCCTACTGTATTCTACTGGGCCAATTTGGGCATTCAGAGTACTGGAGAGGAGGCACAACAGGCGGCACCATTGGCAAAAAGGAGGTGGCAGATGGCTAGACCTAGTGGAGAGGAGGAGGACGAGCAGGAGGAAGAACACACAAGAGAGGGTGACACCACAGAGGAGACAACCATTGATGTGTCTTCGGACGAGGACGAGGACATGAGCACGGATGAAGTCTCTGTAGCAGGGGAAGTTGGGTTATAGGAGGTAGAGGAGGCAATAATTGCCGACGTACCCCAGTAGGCTATTTCGATAGTTTCCTCGCCGACAGTAGTACACGGGATGCCAGTAGCAATGGTCGCTCGTGAGGAAGAAATGAAGGAAGGTGATGAAGTAGTGGATGCATGGTTGGATGGGATGGGTGAACAGGCAAGGACTCCTCCAACATCGCCAGGCGTGGCCAAGGAGCCGACACACATTTCTATATCGGACACCACCCAGCCGAGCACTCAGGAGAGTGCCCAGAGAGAGCCGAGTGTGCAACTGGCCACCCAGCCGACAAGTACATAGGAGAGTACCGAGTTGCCAGGCGAACAACCACCTCTGAGCACTCCAGATGCACAGTAGCTTGTAGCCACTACGTCAAGCATACAACTAGAGGGAGGCAATTTATTCAGCCGAGTAGTGGTCGTCACCCCACAGGCACCACCAACAGTAATACAGACCACTCCTCCATCAGGCCGTGCCACTGCTTCGCCGACACAACCCAGGCGATGGAGACGAGGGCAGCTTGGAGAGGCAGCGTCGAGCGGAGATGAATCGGCAGGACCGGTGTGGATGACGGGGATGACACCAGTAGATCCTCAGGACCCTATTGTCACCTTGCACATGTACATTAGAGAATTGAGTGCCATGGGTAGGCAGATACTAGAGTTGAGTGCAATGGATCGGCACATGCAGGAGATCGAGGAAGTAAGCCAACAACTCATAATGGGACTCGATCCCCTGGTAGCATAGGAGGCGGAGCGCATTTTGGCATTCCTACAGAAGGGATGCGAGGAGTTTTTCTAGTGTTTCACAGCATGAGGTTGGTCGTATGTGTTGACAAAAGAATAGCTAGAGGAGATGACAGCTGCATGGCAGCCAAGTAGACCGGTAGCGGCAGGAAGACATGGCAGAGTCCTCGCTGCACTTCATGGCATGGAGTGATGTTATAGAGATGCCTACTAGCGATTGCACCAACAGTCACTCCTTATCAGTGTGACGAAAGGAGAACGGGACAGAGCCTTGGGGCAAGTGGCTGAGTGTTGCACAGAGCTGGCGAAGTAAATCCGCAAGTCACAGGAGTAGTTGGCTCAAGTGGCCGCAAAGAGAGCATGGGCCTTGGTAGTGAAGGAGGAAGAGTTGGCTAAAAAGGAGAGGCAATTGGCGGAGAAGGATAACTAGTTGATAGAGAAAGATGTATAGTTGGCAGAAAGGGCTACTCAGTTGGCAGAAAAGGAGGACTTGGCGGGTACAAAAGAGGAGCTGGCAGTTGCTCAAGCCAAACTCGCCGAAGCAGTCAAGATAGTGAAGCTAGCTTGAGAGCGACAGAAGGTGGCCAATCAAAAGCTTGAGCGCCTCCAGCAACAATCCACCACCACTCCCTCTTCATCCGTACACCCAGGGGCTCATTCTCTCCTTCCCTCTTCTTAATTCCGTTCTGATCGAGTTTTCATTTTCAGTCGTTTGGAAGATGACTACTTGTTGGGGGAGATGATGTAGTTGGCCGTAATGTAATTAATCGGCCGGGAATAAAATGAATAAGACTTAGTTAGTTGGCATTTAGTTGAGTGTTTTGTCTTGTTAGTTGGTAGTTTGGGAATTAGTTCCCGAAGGGATAATTAATTTAATGAAGCGACGCGACTGTTGGTACTCAACCAACTCCGCCTGCTATATGTATCGGAGTCACGTAGTTAATAGATGTTACTGGTGTTATGATTGTCATGAAATACCTGTACTTGGCATGTGTTTAATAAATAAAGACAACAGTGATGATTTTATGCTTTACTTTCTATTACGTTGTTATGTTTTGTCAACTATTTCCGTTTTCTCATTGCATACGTTGAAGTTCATCCTGTGAGTAAACATTTGCGCTTTGCGTTCACTGTTGTAGCTTGATTGATTTGATTACCATTGTCGATGATGCAAACGTGTTCACCATAGCAATTGCTTTCACCATGTTGCATGTACGGGTGCTTGAAAAATTCATCAAGGCATTGGCTGCGTAGCTTCTTCCTTGTAGCAAGGCGTGCATCTTCCAAACTTAGAATATTTTTCAGCGTTTTTCAACTTTGCAAATCCCCTTCATTGTGAAGCATCTTTTCGAAAAAATTTCGCCATGGATTCTTCCTTGAAGCTTTTGAGGCTTGGATCTCGACACTTGGTAATGGCCTTGGAGGTCCTATCTTTCTTCTTGAAAAATGAAAATAGACCCACTAGAGTAAAACAAACTTTTTGGTGATTTTGACTTGACTAGTGTGATTGTGAAGTCAAATTATCCTATCAAAATTATTTTCAATTATTTCTGGGAAAGTCCTATTTTTTAGGGTTTTCCTAAAATCAAGGGTTTGAAACCCAAATTTTCAAATTTTCAGAAATTTGCAAGTATCTTCCTCGACATAAACCCACAAAAAGCTTTCGTTTTGTTTGACCTAAAATTGGATTTTGACAACAATTTTACATGATTTAGACCATTTTGATCAAAATGCCTTATTAAAGCAAAAATTTATTTTGGTTACAACAAACAGCCATGAGCAACATGACATGCCGTACTTTCATCCTTGATATTGGTTCCCATACTTCTTCATGTTATGTATCTTCTTTTCCTTCGAGTGGATGATGGATTTTTAACTTAAGTATTTCTTCTTTTAGATCATTTTCATTGTTAATCCTTCTATGTTAATTGATTGCCTCATTAGTTGATGCCCATGAGCATATGAGCCTCACAAATTTTATACAAATTATCTAGTATGCTTGTACTGCTTTGAACTGATAATCAATTTTGTATATTTTCTATCTTGTTTTCCACTTTTATCGTAACATAAGTTTGAATTTGATTTTTATTTGCTGTGTGTTTATCAATAAATATGTAAGTTCCTTATGATCATTTGGGTTATTTTTCTTGAGTCATTGGGTGTTAATCCAGAGCCATGGTATTTATTGAAATTCCTTTCTATGACCATTTTATTAGTCCACAATTTTCCCATTGATTTTGATTGAAGAAATCTAAAGATAACTAGGGATGCATTTCATCAGAATTGACGTATTAGAATGAATTTTATGGAAACTACAAAATTTGTTTCTCATAGGATTTTCTTAATAAAAAATACCTTCTTGAGATAAGAATTCATATTAGAAATTTAAAGACACTTAAAGATTAGTTTGGTTGCAAAAGTAGGGGAAGATGAATCTTGCAGTCAATATGGGCAAAGATTTTTTGGATACCATCTTGTTTCTACACCTAAAAGTTTAAAACCATTCCTTGGACTAGGTTTGTAAAATTGATTTGGCAAATGCTGAAGAGAACGAATTGGTATACAAAAGATGGGAATGTCTTTAGCAAAAAGGCCATTCTTAAATGAGATGCCTTGGAAATTAGAGGGTGGAAAACCTTGTTTACCTCGCGGAGTGTTTAGATCAACGTACTACGTACACAGGAAGTAAACGGAACTATATGTAACACACAAAACAGAACAATACAATATGCTCGAACCATAAGATGTTTGTATTCATATCCAGTAAATATCACCATGTACAATCTCAAGTATATCCATGCTATCAATCATGGAATCATAATCATAATGACAATGGTAGTGTCCCCTCCCGATTACAAAACTAAGTACATATAACGTTCGGCGGTTGGTTAAGCAACCAACCGTTGCAACGTTCCATAACAACCCGCTACAACTAATCGGGGCTTAATTACCCGAATGTACATACCAATAATTATTCCAACTAAGACTATAGTTTTATTGAATTATAATAACTTGGCCGACTACGGCCGACTACGCTAAGGATATTTGACCACTTACATCATCCCCCCCACAAAGTAGTCGTCTTCCAGACGACTGAAAACCAAGAATGCCAACTGATCCTTCTTTGCCAACTGATTGTCACTCTCTCCCAATACTCCATCTCTCTCCCTCCGCCAATTTCTCCTCGAGAGTTGCAACTCTCATCTGCTCGACAGCCAATTGCTCCTGTACTATGATGGTTGGTGGCACTGCAATTTGGCAATCCCAATAAATATGATGGGGGTTTGGGGGCAACGCCCCCAGCGGGGTCAAGGGGGAGTGCCCCTTGCGGGGGTCTGGGGGCAGCGCCCCCAGCGGGGTTAAGGGGCAATGCCCCTTGTGGGGGTCTGGGGGCATACAAATTTTGCATTGTTTTTCTTAGAATTCCTTATGTGTACGACATCTTGTTGTTTAAAGCGTATGACCTTCTATTTCAACTGTACGACCTTCTTATGACCCACTTGTACGACCTTCCTTTGATGCAAGCGTACAACTTCCTCTTTGCCTGGGCGTACGACCTCCTCAAAATGTACAACTTCCTCCTTGCCTGGTCGTACGGAGTTCTTTCTCTTGTCAGGTCGTACAAACTCCTCTCTTCTATCAGGTAGTACGAACTGTCTCCTTCTAGGTCGTACATATTGCTTCTTGTCATGTCGTATGGACTGTCTCCTAGCATGTCGTATGAATTGCCTCTTTTTATGTCGTACGGTCTGCCTTCTGCCAGGTCGTACAAGGCAATATTTTGTGTTACTACCAAGTCGTACGATGTGGCTTCTTATGCTTTTGCCTGACCGTACGATGGAGCCTCTGCCAAGTCGTACGATGTTGCTTCCTACACTACCAGGTTGTACGATTCTGTTTTCTGCCTTATTGCCAGGTCGTACGTTTTCCTTGTGCCAGGTCATATGGTTTCTTTCCTTGCGCTAGGTCGTACAGTTTCCTTCTTTGTGCTAGGATGTATGAACTCCTTCATGTTGCTTGATTGTACGGCGTGACCCCCTCTCTCAATCCGTACCTTGTTCTGCCGTACAGGCCTTCCTCCTCCTTCCTCAAGTCGTACGCCTTGCTCTACTATCTTTTTGCCAGGTCGTACAGCATATCCTCCCGTCTTGTTAATCCGTACGGTGTAACTTTCTTTCTTCCCTTCGCCAGGTTGTGCATTGTGGTCTCTTCCTCGTACGTGCTTCCTTACCCTTTTACCAGGCTATGTTTTCTCATGTTTTGCTTTGCCAAGTCCAAGTCGTGTTGTGCTTTCTTTTTCTCCTTCCAGCTGTACGGTCAAACTTTCATCAGGCCATACGATGTACGAATTATGCCTCAACCTTCTTTGCCACGGTTTCTTTTTCACCAATCTCTCCTGCTGCTTTTTATGTCGTATGGTCCTTATGACCCAACCTTTTATTTTGAATTCTTTTAATTTCCCTTTCGCCTTATTTTTATTTTCTCTCTCCTCTCTTTTCATTTTTTGCTTTTCATTTTGTTCTTCATCTTTTCTTATTTTCTTCTTTTCCGTCTCTTTTTTTTTCTTTTTCTCTTTTCTCTCTCCTTCGTCTCTTTTTTCTCTCTTCATTTTTAACATTTTCTAATTCCTCTACTTTATTTTTTCCATTTTTTGGCTCCAACACAATTTTTCTATCTCGTACCTGTTCGGATTTGTGGGCTGGCGTATCGTCCGGTTCTAATATTCTTTCTTTGTACTCTCCGTACTCGGCCGAAAGTATCTGGCTAACCGTGTCGTTCTCTTCCCCTCTTTGGATTTCTCCGATCTGCAGCATGTTACACTCTTGCTGGACCACTTCATAATCTTCCATCTGCCAATGAAATAGGCCATTCAACGAACTTGTCTCGTCTTTCGACCAACTCTCGATTTCAAGTATGCCCTCATCGTTCGGCTCCATTGCTTTCCTTCCTTCATCCATGTTTGGCTCTACCTCGTCGGATTCTGATTCAGAAGATGCTAGTTTTTCATTGACAGCCTGATTCTTTAAGTCGATCACATACTTCCTCCCTTTATTTTCTATGGACAGTGTATTTCTTTTCCAATTATGATTCGCCTTGGCTACCACCAGTCACCCTCGTCCAAGCAATGCATCGTACACCTTCCTCTGCAATGGAATGACTGCAAAGTTCAACAGGAATGGTTGTGTTCCGATCACCACTTTTTGCACCATCAACATTCCCAACGGTTTGATACCATGTTGATCGACACCGACAAGTTGGAATGTCAGTGGCCAGAGTGTAGGCTTCCTCAGGCTCTTCCATGTGTCTTCGGACAGTACGTTGACTCTTGATCCTCCGTCGACGATAGTATTTGTCAAGATATTCCCTCTGATCTCCATCTGCACAACTGCTGGCATCTTCCCGACATTCCCCATGAGTAGTATGGGATCAATGGTTTGTTCACCATACGGTGGTGAATCTGGTACCAATTCTTGCCTTCGGTCCTCCGCTTGCGATTTCTTGGCATCCAGAGGACATTTGTCATTGCCAATCCCAACTGCGGCAATGTTTGGAGAAGGTCAGTTACTTTGATTGCTATGGTGGTCTGCAGTACCTGTCGTACGATGTTGGTTTCCGCCTCTGACCGCCGAGAGGTCTCTGGCTTCTCCAGAGATATTTTGTTCTCCTTTGCCATCGCCAGTTCCACTTCAGCTTTTGCTTCCTTCATCCTTTGTTTTTCTGTACATGGATCTAGGTAGGTTGCCTTCTTTGCTTGCGCTCTGGTGATCGCCAGTACCTCTTGTTCTTCTACTTCCAGCATATGGATACCCTTTTGCTTGGGGCATTCGCTATCTTCATGGTCGCCTGGTCCACACCACTTACGTAATCTTCCTCTCGAACCTTGGCCGTTCTGGCAATCCTTGGCGAAGTGACCCCATTCGTTGCACTTTCGGCATTGGATCATGGGTCGTCCTTTACCATCATACTGTATTCTATTCCTCGGACTCCTCTTGCTCTGGTAACCTCCAAAGGATGCATTGCTATTGTATTGGGGCTTCGGTGGTGTCAACGGTTCTCCTTGAGCGAAGAGTATTTGTGCACTTTTGGCTTTTAAATTGTCTGGGCATTCCTTGACAAAATGTCCCATCACTTGGTAGATATCATAGAATAACTTCTTCGGGCAGTTCGCCTTCGTGTGACCTTCCCCATTGCAGTCTGTACACCATAGTTCTCGTGCTTCCCTCGTACTCTCTTTGTCGGCCTTCAATTCTTTCATCATTCGCATCATATCTTTCCTAAGTGCTTGTACGGTCTTGGATTCACCGTCATTGTCGTCTGCACTCTCCTCGTCGTCCGTCTTCTTTTTCCCTCAGGAGGATGTTTTGTTTTCACTTTCTATATCCATCGCCCGATTGTATGCTTTAGCGTACGACGATGGAGGCACGACTTTCATCTTTTTCCTCAACGACAGAAGCAAGCCTTCAATGAATCATCGCTTCTTTAGCCCATTGGCTGGTTGAACCTCCAATTTTCCCAACAAGTCTTTTAGTTGTCGGTTGTATGTGCGCACATTCTCGTGTTTTCCTTGCTTTGTACTGTAGATTTCTGCTACAATCTCACTGTCATCCCTCAGGAGTTTGAATTCGTCCTGAAGGGCCTTCTTGAGTAATCTCCATGTAGCTTTTTATGCTTGGTCCAATTTTGAGTACCAGTCAATGGCACTATCTCTGAGTGTTGCCGGAAAGGCTTTCAACCAATGATCCGAGTCATCTTCTCCACTTGCTATCCAGATTATCTCGCATGTTTTGCAATGTCGAACTGGATCCTCTGACCCATTCCCCGTAAACTTCGGCAGCTTTTGCCGTTCTGGAGTCACCATCCTTCCCTGCTGTCCTCTTTGTATATTGGACTTGATTGGACCGGTTTCCCCATTACGTTCCGGTGCGTCACTTGCACTCTCGGCCACGTATGAGTCACTTTCCCATCCTCCTTCGGCGTCCTCTACACCTTGAGTTTCCTGGGTCCCACTTCGGTGCTCCCTCTGCCAAGGGGTCTTTGGCTCAGATCTCCCTATCCTCAGCCCTTCGTCGTCGTCCGATATGGACAACTCCTGAAAGCGTTGGATGTTGTTCTCAAGTTCACCATTCAATTCATCTTCATTTTCTCTGTTTTTATATTTTTCTACGTACGGGGTGACAAATGGTTCCTCGTCCCTCCCTTCCACAGAACTCTGATGTGCTTTACTTAATCTCAGCCGCCGGTTTTCTTGCTCTTGTATTCTTAATGATCGCTGAATTCTTTCCTCCGCTTCGTGCCCGAATGGTACTCGGTTCTTGTCCTTGTTCAGCCGTACGGGCATTTACAGGTCTTTCATGCGATCATTGTTGGTTGCCAGAGGTACGTCTCTGGCTAGTGTCTCGTTCCTCTTCTTCCCGTTTGGTTCGTTCCTCGTACCGCTGCAAGATTTGCTGCCTTTGGCGTTCCTGTTCCCCTTCCGCCCGAAGGTCTTGTAGGATGATAGAGTGGCGGGCCAGCAATCTTGGCATGCAGTGGAGAAGGTGATCAACCTCGTCGTTCACTTCGAGTTGATCCCAGACTACTGCCTTAGGGATTTCTCGCCTGAGGGCTTGCCTTCGTATGTGATCTCGTAGGGATATGTTCCAGAGATTTGTCAAATCCCGTGTTAAGTTGTCCTCTCTTTCTTCATTCATTACTATGGGTTCCTCCTCCGGTTGGCCCATTACGCTACCATCGTAACGAGTGCTTCCCTGGTCCGTTTAGGCAACGACGCCAAATGTTTACCTTGCGGAGTGTTTAGATCAACGTATTACGTACATAGGAAGTAAACGGAACTATATGTAACACACAAAACAGAACAATACAATTTGCTCGAACCATAAGATGTTTGTATTCATATCTAGTAAATATCACCATGTACAATCTCAAGTATATCCGTGCTATCAATCATGGAATCATAATCATAATGACAATGGTAGTGTCCCCTCCCGACTACAAAACTGAGTACATATAACGTTCGATGGTTGGTTGAGCAACCAATCGTCGCCACGTTCCATAACAACCCGCTATAACTAATTGGGGCTTAATTACCCGAATGTACATGCCAATAATTATTCCAACTAAGACTATAGTTTTATTGAATTATATAACTTGGCCGACTACGGCCGACTACGCTAAGGATATTTGACCACTTACAAACCTAAATATGGGAATTAATTTTCTTTTTTATAGCAGTAGACAACGAAGGCATTTTTTCTTGTGACAAAATGATAGAAACAAATTTGTAATCTATTGTGATGCATAGGTTGAAGTGTGAGTTATTATCTTACATATTGGAATTGTAGTAAATCATATTTATGGCATGGCTGTCTTTTTCTATATGTTGGTTGGGTTGACATACACAACATGTATATTGATTAGTCTAATTTCTTTTTATGTAGGTCAATGAATGATGCACAATGGGTATAACTGTAGACATGCATCCAGGGATGCCATTATTTATGTAGTTGTATGAATGATGCACAATGGGTATGACAATAGACATGCATCCAGGGATGACCATCATGCATCATGATGGTTGGTTAAACATTGCCAACTTGCACCTAACCTCATTTGCTCAAAATTGGATGTGGTAATTTTAGTCACTTTTACCCATTCAATATCTAACAAGTCTTTTGGGGATTTAAACATGGATCTACAATGTGAAAGCATTAATAATTCAGTGCTTAAGGTCGTCTCATTGACAAGAGATATGGGCCTTTTACTTAACCAACCATAGTCTATTTTCATTTTATCCAAGGAAAATTTTGCCACCATTAGTGATGTTTCCACCCTTAGGTATCAACTGTTTTTTATCGGTGGGGAAAGAAAGCCTGATAATATTTTTGTGGGTGTGGTGCCAAATGAGATGCACCAAATCTTTTTAATAGCCTTTTTGTAGTAATGGCTAGCTTTTCTATCTTTTCTGTTTCTCTTGGTGCCTTCAGAAAGTGCTTTAATTATGTACCTTTCACCCACAGATGTCAACTTTCTCTAGCAAGTGCTCTTATAAATTTGATTTCTAAACAGATCACTTTCATGTACTTTTCCCTCTACTATTAATATAATTTTACTTTTAAGATTAAAAAAATTACTTAATAATTGAGATTCATATATTTTTGAAGAGTTGGATATTGTGCTTAGGAAACATATTCTTGTTTATCAGTGGAAAAATGATGCTAAAAGATTGAGATCTATTGGGGCCACACCCACAAAACAGAGGATGCTGATATGCAAAACAGTGAGGGAGAGCTAGATACAAACTGACAGTACCAGAAAAGCCAAAATGCACAATAAAACAACAATTTATAGGGAAGTTTTTTAGCCTACGCTAGAACAAATCAAAGTAAACCATACCTTGTACTTGCTGATTTCCTCCCTTAACAAAGAGTGAACATATCTATATATAAATACACACAATTTTTTTTTCCCTCCTTTTTACACTAGCAAAATCCAGCATAGAGCCCTGTTGGTGTGTGTTTTGAATACGCCACCATACACAGAATAAAATGCCCAAGGACACTTTATCCTCTCTTGAAAAGTAATTGTAAATACCTAGAAGATAATACAATAATTCCAATGTTTCTTTTGGCCAGGTTATGACATATGGACAAGGTCAGTGGGCGTTGTGATTTGCTGGTAATCACAAGGGGACTTACATAAAATTCATTTTTTCGAGTTGAGGACTTAGACGGTTTTATCATTGAAGCTCTTTAGATGGGTGTTTCAGTTTTTCCAAAAAAAGGCAAAAGGATAAGGGTTTAGAAATCTAAACTACGCTTAAGAACACAAGAGACGACAGTGACGAGATAAAATAGGGTAACCACACTTCGTTTCGCCTCCTTCGGACAACTATGCAAAGTGGGTGCAATCTTCAAAGGAAGTGATAATAATTTTCATGTTTGAATTGAAAACAAATAGAAGTTAAGCATCCACAAATCAACGGCTCAAACTAACTTTACACATCAAATGCAAATCATCCATTTGACAAAAGTATGAGCTAAATTTTATCTACCACTGCTATCAAATCTATCATCCACTTAACAAACATATGAATCAAATACTAATTTAATTCTACTCTAAGTGTTGAAGGAGAAATATTAAACCTTGCACACTATTTGAAAACAAAAGTGATTCTAAGCAAATCATGCACTAGAGCTTTTATTGACGGAAATAGTCTTGTTGCAACAATATTATACTACTCACTTCACAAATTGTAAATGAGAGTAATCAAGTTTATATAGAGTTCATGAATTTGAATAAACGGCTCAGATTAAAAATGAGCCAACGGCCAAGATCAAAACAAATAAACCCTAATTAGGGTTTCCCAAAATGACTTCAGTAAACAGAGAGTTGACAAGGTGATGTGGCGCTTGGATCTATTTTCAAGGAATTACATCCCGATCCTCCCGCGTTGCCGTGTGTTCGATGAATCTGGACACGATCAAGGCAACTTCATCCATGGTGACCCGAGGAAGCATTCTGATCCTGAATTCCAGTCCGTCCACACTCTCGGCGCATCTGGCAAAGGTATCTTCCCACTCTGGCTTGGTCTTCTCAAAAGACTCTCGGATGCTTAAGAAGTTCGCCAATTTGGCTTAGTCCTGCTTCAAAGTAGGTCCTGTGATGGCAAAGATGCCTTCTTGGACCTTCCCTTTCAAAACCTCTAACTGTAGTGTTGACGTGCTTTTTATGACAGCGCCAGCACAGAATAAAGTTGCCCAACGGTCACTCTATTCTCTCTTGATCAAAGTGTCCCACATGCTAAGATTGCTTGAAAGTTCATGTGTTCGACTCCAAGGTTCCTTTTATCGCGAATAGACTCAGTTGGTTGATGTGTTTTGCTGGTTATTTCAAGGGGACTTACGTAGTTGTTCAACTCTGTGAAGCAATTAGGACATGAATGATTTGGCAATATGTTCTGGTATCTAGACTGACTCGGAAAATGCAGAATTTAAAGGGGATAGGGATAGGGATTCTACAAATCTACTTCTAAAGGGTGGAGGACGAAGATCGACTTAAACAATCTTCAAACCAAACTTTGCTTTGTCTTCTTTCGAACAACTCCGACAAAGTTGGTGCAATCTTCAAAGGATGAGAAAAGTGTTCAAACTATGATGCAACACGTTCATACCGTCAATACGACGCATACAAACATATGAACCATAATCGAAGTTAAGTGCTGATACTCCAGTTGACCACGCAAGGCGAACTTACCATCAGTAAGCCCGCTAGTGGTATGGATGAAAGAAGATATGCTTAAATCACAACGCCACACTCCACAATTAATGACTACTTGCATGAAATAAAATCTATTTTACTCTATCTACCTTGAATTGGAAAGACAAAATGGCCTTGCTAGCTACTCATAACAAAGAAGAAATCACCAATCAATGAAACTCTTTGTATTATGAAAAGTGTTCACAACAACCTTTTACAAAACTTTCAAAGGAAAGTTTTCTTCCCTCCTCAATCTAAAGCTAACTTCTAAGCTAAATGCCCTCTACTCTCTAGCTCTGATTCAACTCCAATTCTAATCTCTATCTTCTAATTCTAATAGATTACAAATGAGGGGGGGATGCCCCTTTTATAATAAGTCCAATTCCGTGGACGGTTCAGATCGAATTACAATGAAGGGCTCAGATCAAGCCACCTATGCCCTGATTAGGGTTTCTGCCCTAAAAACCGCCACAGAGAGGAGTGGGCAATGAATGCACAGAATATTCTCCACTCCGCTGCAGGAATCATAATGAGCAATTAATGCCCACTACCATCATCAAGAAGATCCCCATCAAGCAGCGCGTTCCCACTGGCCTTCTCCCGGATAGCAAACTCGATCAATCGGGTCAATACTGCTTCAACCTCCTGTGTAGAGATCGGTGGAATATGGTTGAGCTGGAACTCCAAGACTGCTACCCGTGCCCGTATCTGATGTTTCTCCATGTCACTAAGGCGTCCTGGGTATGCTGAATTATACTAGAGAAGCGTGGAGACATTCTCAAAGTCATCCAGGACAAGTGACCTCGCAGCTGAGAAGAATGGAGGCAGTCTACTTTTCAAGCCATCAGCAGTTATCTCCTCTGGGACCAACTTTCTAGCAAATATGGCTTCTAATGTATTGAGGACTCCCCCCAAGATGTTGCCCATTGCTTTCCTCACTTTAGCTGAATCTGCCCTTGCTGCGTCGTGAAATCCACGGCCTGTGACCACCGAGGAGTACCAACTGGTGAAATCATACCTATCACCTCTCTGAATTACACCTCCACCCACCAAGGTTTCTAGAGGTATATGCATCAAAGCACCCAAACGAAGTACATTCTTCGTTTGATAGATGCGAGTATCACCCCAGGCCTGATCCACTATATCCATCCGTGCCAAAATACTTGAGGCCTGTCGATAAGCATCGGCGAGGTCCTCCATGAATTTCCTTGTCTCAGTATGAACACGGCTAACCCACTTGTCTGCCTCCGTTTCCATTTTCTTCAAATCCTCTAAGGCAACAACTGACTCCTTCGGAAGCTCCGATGGACGTTCTACTGCTGGGTTTGCTGGTTCACCTGGATGTACTAGATTTTGTACGTATCCTATCAAAGTTTTGTGCTCCTTTTTCAATTTCTTATACTTCCCCTCCGTGCGGAGCAACTGATCCTTCAATGCCTGATAGGAGTTATCGAACTCCTCGATAACTTGGGCTCCCGTAGGACGACCCAACTCTACTGTGGTGATCACGTAATTTTCAGGCCTCTCCTCGGTTCGATCACAATCTTCCCTCGGAATAGCCACCTAAAGCGTGCGAGAGCCTGACTCGTCAGTCGAGATCTTTGAAAACTTTCAGGCCCTTTTCTTCTCTGGTGGCGCATTGATCCTCCCGAGGAACTCCTCCATCTCAATGGCCGGATCCGTATCATCCTTGGGTTCTCTCCTCATTCTGTCGGAAAGCCAATCAGGCACTGTCTGCTGTGGATTACAAATGACAAGGGGCTGTTCTTCTATTGCCTCCATCTCGTGCACTTCCTCCCTTCTTGCACTGGTTTGCTCGGGCTCATCCTCCTCTATAAGCTGAGTATCTCCCGACCCTTGGGTCCCCTGTTCTGTGTTTTCTTCTTCTTCCAAAGCCGTGTCCAACATCCGCTGAAAATGGGTGTCGACCATTGTTTCCTCTTCCTCCTCCTGTTGGCCGCCCCTGGATAGACTGGCACTAGCTGATTCCCGGGCGTTGGGCTGATCTACCTCCTCAAAGTCCGCTCTTTCACTCTAATCCACGCCTCCTAATCTGGTAAATGTGAAACCACTCAGGCTTCGAGAAGGCTAGGTTTGTAGGTGCCTGATGATGCTTGTTCTATCCTCAGCGGTATCGGTTGGGTTGGCACTTCTACTTGTGCCCTCGATGTCTGAGCAATTTGTTTCCCCTTTTTTACCGATAACGGCCTTGGGTCACCCATCAAGCTATAAGTAAGGGCGATCGACTTGCTCTTGAGTCTGCATACATGTCTGTCGACCCAAGTCCTGGTAAAAGTCATCACCGGGATAGAAAGCGTGTCCAAGTCCATGATCTCTGGCTCGGACCAATCAGGTGGTGGGACAGGGGTATCCCTAACTGAACCATAGTCGGGTTGCATGATGTTGACATCCTCCTCCACCTGGTTGGGAACTGGAATAATCTCACATTCTCTAATCAACTTGAGAGGAAGTCTGGAAAACATCCTTCTTCTTATCTCAGCCTCATCCACTGCATTTGCCCAAAAGTCCTCCAGATGAGCTCTGTGCCGGTATTCAATGTTCTGTACCATCCGGATGTTCCTGTAAGGATCGAAATCTTGCCTGCCTGTGTGATATGACAAATGATAAGATTGCAGCTCGTCCTCTGCCTCTCGGGCTGCCTGCAAAGAGGGACACACCTCAATGGAATTCCCCATGGTGATAGGGAAATCAAGTCCACCCTTCTTTTTCCTTTTCTGAATCTTATCGTGGGCAATCAATTGCCTAGATACCTCAAGCATTACTATGTGATCAGTGGGGTATCGTGGTAACCGATACGGATACGAAGTGAACCCCTGCAGCCTAATATATGTGAATTTCGGGAATTGGATGAGCCAATACCCATATTCCTCAATCAGTGTCTGTGCTTCTTTAGATATTCTCTGCTGCGTCCTTTGCTGGAGTGTCCTTGCAATGTGCATTGTGAATGCATCATTTGCCCGTTTATAGTTGGCAATGTTAGCTAAATGTAGCTGTGTGCAGGCTTCATGAATTTTGAATTGACCAGGGGCACAGCCGATTGGCTCTTTGTACGAAATCCCTCTGTACTTAGTCATTCTGGTCAACATGTAAATTACATATGAGCTCATGTAGAAAGTCTTCGTCACCTTCAAGCTCCTGAATTGCTCATCGATGTGGTTGCTAATCATCCTAGCCCAATCGACACACTCCTTTCCCTCCAAGATGATCTCGATGAAGTAGAACATCCAAGGCTCGAAAATGTAAACCTGTGCACTCCCATTTACCCGGCTCGTATCATTATCAAATCAGTATTCTTGTTTTCCGTCCTCGGCAATTATCACGTTTTGGGAGCTTAGTCGCGGGTGGCCTCGGCTTAACATCAAACTCACGGTGATAGTGCGGTGACTCTTTGAAGGAAGAGTACATCTTATGCGCCCTTTTTGTTTTGTTAAGTATAACATCTCCTCGGTGATTGGAATCCCCAAATGCCTCTCCGTCGAAATCGGCATTAAGTTGGCCGAAGCGGTTACCATCCAGAGAGACAATTGTCCTACGTTCTGGCTTGTAGTGATTGGCGCACTCCATAATTAGCTCCGGACACTGAATTGCTGGCGGAAAACTAGCAGCTGCGTAGATTCCACTCTTCATTATATTATGTGCCGTGACGGATGGTTGATGGCCCCCTAGCCCGAACATCCTCGATTTGAGTGCATTTAGATTAAATGAACCAAGGTTGGTGTCATTCAATCCTGCCAACTTTGAAACTATTGCTGACTTTGGGAGAAATGGCTTAGCGAGCCTTTTAATCATTGCCTGCCGGGATGAGCCAGCCTTGCCTGTTTCAGTGTTTGCAGCTCTGCCTACGGCTCTGCTTGTTCCTGCAACATCCTTTGCTTCGGCCATCTACAAAAATAAAATAGAATAATAAGCTAGACTGCAGATTTTTAATAAAATAAAACAATTCCCGAGATGGCTGTGAATACGGAGTTAGCTTTGAAAATAAAATTCCTCACCATAAATTTCTAACTCCAAACCTCAAACTATATAAAAATCTCTGAGTTTAGAGACAACTCTCAGCAACTGCACTTCTGACTGGTGAAGAAAAAAAACGCAGCAAGCTAATAACTTTCAGCAATGTAGCTAATTTCTCCAGCACAAATAGTTCGAACCTTGACTTCACTTTGTCAACTTCAGCAGTTAGAGGAATAAAGAGTTGCCAGCAATATGAAATTTCAACTTTCTCAACTTCTCAACGTTTAAACTTCTTCAACACTTCGACTTTCAGTAGCCTGAAAATAAAGATCTCCAGAGAAAAGAAATCCTCTACAACTTCGCAAATCTGCAGCGACTTCAACAATCTGGAAATAAAATCTTAGCTCTCCAGCATACAACTTCGAACTTCGCAGCAACTCCACTTTCAGCTTTTCGAAAGAAAGAGTCTCGGCAAATGAAAATTTCTCCAGCACTTCGCACTTTCAGCAACTCAACACTCCGAAATAAAATAAACTCTCAAAGAATTTCTCTCCTCAACCACTTCGAAAATATTTCAATCTCTCAAGAACTTCTTCAGCAACTTCAACTTCGAAACAATGTGAGGAAAAATGAGAGAAGAGATTGTTTAAATAACTCTTCTCGGAGAATCCTGCTAAGTAGTGCTGGGGCTATTTTTAGCACCTTCATCAATTTTCCACTCTCTTCGTTCGGAATCTTCTAATTCAAGCGCAGTAGTGGGCTAGTCGTCAGCCGGTCATTATGGCAGTTGCCATTAATAATGATTCCTTCCTCTTCAAATTTCGAATTTTCCTCTTAGTCTGCCAGTTAACTCTTGGCGATTTAAACAACTCGCGAGAAAAACAATCACTTGAATTCCATTTTAAAATCTCGCAGTGTTTAAATAAATTCAACTCGAAAAATTTCGTGGGAGTTGTAAATATATTTCCAACTTTTAAAATGTCTGTCATTTAAATCCTCGATTTCATAAAATTTGCCTTAGACATTTTAAATTCTCTCATTAAAATGTTCAACTCCGGGTGATTAAAAATTATTTGCCTGCTCGAAATAATTCATCCTCTGAGATTTAACTTCCGTCAGGAAAATAATCTAGGCAAAACGAATTTCCTCTGAAAATATTAAAATTTCCCTTAGGAAATTAATTTTCAAACTCTGTTAACTCATGGGTGCATTTTAAACGGGTTCATTTGATTTTCACTTGACCCATGGAAAATATTCATCGATATCAAATCTTCCCCTTGAAAAATATTCGTCAACCTTCAACTGCCTTTGGAAAATTTTAAAACTCATCAAATCATCCTTCCATGCCAAGGGCGTATTTTTCCCTAGTGAAATGCTATCTCACTTAGAAAAATTTTCTAACATTTTGTCTCTTGGCGTATTTCCCTTGGTATAATTTTTCTCTGAAAAAAAAATCTCCATGCCTTATGAATTAAAATTTAAATCCCTCTTCAAGGGCGTATTTCTTTCAAATTTAAATTTTAATTCCCACGCCTTAGGAATTCTTCACTTGTTTTCTTCTTGGGCGCACTTTACCTAGTGAAATTTTATTTCACTTAGGAAAATTTTTTAGTTTACACCTCAGGCGCATTTGAGGGGGGAAGCTTTCTTTAACACTTAGGAAATTTCCTCAACATTCTTACTCCAAGGTGGGCGCATTTACATATGCAAGCTTTTACTTTCACACGCCTTAGAGAATTCTCCCATCTTTACTCACCTTCAGCTCATGGGTGCATTTGCTAGGCCAAGCTTTCACTTTACACTTAGAAAATTTTCAAACACTTAGAATATCCTTTCAAGGTGAGGGCGCATTTCACAGGTTCCACTTTCATTTCGTTGCCTTAGGAAATTTTCTCCAGCAACCTTGGGCGCATATGGGGTCTTGAGCTTTCATTTTCTTGACTTAGAAATTTCTCCACGTCCTAGCCACTTTATCTTGCCTTGGGCGCATATGGGTGTGTCTGGTTTTATTTCCACCACTTAGAATTTCTTCAAGCCATGTATCTTCTTGAGGGCGCATTTTGACCTCTCTACTTTCATTTTATGCCTTAGAAGAATTTCGGCCTCCATTATCCTTCTCAAGGTGAGGGCGCATTTCACTAGGTGAGGTTTCATGTGAGGGCGCACTTCATATGCCATGCTTTTATTTTGATGCCTTAGGCGTTTTTTACCAAGCA
The DNA here is from genome assembly GCA_007115665.2 of Sequoiadendron giganteum. Taxonomy (NCBI): domain Eukaryota; kingdom Viridiplantae; phylum Streptophyta; class Pinopsida; order Cupressales; family Cupressaceae; genus Sequoiadendron; species Sequoiadendron giganteum. Next base: position 815,347,440 of record CM021100.1, on the reverse strand, counting down.
TCATTTTCTCCAAGGTGAGGGCGCATTTTCATGGGTGTGCTTTCGTTTTTTGCCTTAGAAAATTTTGATGCTCCCCCTATTCCTCTTTGGGCGCATTTTGAGGTATGAGCTTTTGTTTTATGCCTTAGAAACTTTCAAGGCTTCCATCAAGGTGGGCGCATTTCCTTAGCTCAACTTTGAATTCTGCCTTAGACAATTTTCAAGCTATCAATCTGTGAGGTGGGCGCATTTTGAAGGGGATACTTTCATTTTCCCACACTTAGAATATTTTCCATGCCTTTGCCTTGACCTGCTATTTATAGCCACCTGCAGTTTATAGTAAGTTCTGACTTTCTGACTTCAGTAGCTCCGTTTTGCCTGAAAGTTGCAACGCTTGATCTTGATAGCTTGAGTGTTACTCTGATGCCAACCTCGGGTGCAGACCTGCTATTTATAGCCGTGCCTTGACTTACTAAAAATAGTAAGTTCTCCGATTTCGCTCAAATTTTGCCAGCAGGTACCTTGAAGTGTGCTGACATGGGTGGGGTACCTCGTTTCGGCTACTTTTGGATTTTACCCCCTATAAAAGTGGAAACCCTAATTTGACTTGCATGTATCCCGAACGGTCTCCGTTTGTCCTCGTTCTTCTGCATGTCGTTCTGCTTGCTGAACTGGAGTGTTGGGCGGCTGCCGGAGTGTACCTGCTAAAAATAGAAACTGCCTGGAAAGTGACTCATCCACTGCCGGATGGTTTTGCATGTCATATTGCCCGTGGGATCTCAAAAAACCCAGAAAAACCCAGAAAACTGGTCTGCATGCATGCACTGGCTAAAAATAGTAAGTCCTTAAAACTCGATCTTCTCCGCTTGCAAGTCACACCGTTGCGAAGCTCTCGAAAAACCCATAAAGAAAAACCCAACATGCGTTGAAAAACACTGCATGCGAACCCTAAAAATAGCCTCCGAAGGCTGACTTCTGAAAGTGGTCGTCTCGGTTTGCATGTTACATCACTGCGAAGGTTTTGGAAAACCCAGAAGGATTCTCCAGACATGCATCTGAAAAAAGCTGTGAAAACCCGAGAACGGCTCTTGAAGCCTGGCTGCCAAAAATAAGCAAGTCGTCTGATCTGGCTCAAAATTTACGTGTAGGCAGCTTGATGTTACCCGGATGCAGTGGAACTGACAGAATTCCAAAATCTCAATAAAATAGTCCCAAATTGAATACTTACTAAAAATAGTAAGTTGCCGGAATACAGTGAAAATTTAGGGGGACTCTGCTGGAAGTCTTCTGACTGCTGCACTAAGCTTAGATTTCAATTTTATGACTCGGTTTGACCTTAAATAAGCCTGAAGGATGAAAACCCTAATTACACAGACTTAACCAATATTTCAACCTGGGTCAAACAACGGGACATCCCCGGAAGGACCAGAGACCAGAGAGAGAGCGAACCAAAGCCAAAAGACCAGAATGGAGCAAAATTTAGGGGGTCCCCATCTTGATGGGGTGATGTGTGAAAAAGGTCACAACAGGTAGTTTTCACTTTTTCGGGAGAAAAGTTAGGATCTTTGGGGTCATCAATGATAGTCGGCCAGTACTAGGTATCAATATCTAAGCCTGAAACTCAAAGAGAAACGCTCTATGATAAAAGATGTTGGAAATAATGCTTTTTGATGGAGGGGATTTTCAGAAGGCAAAACGAAGAAATGGCTAAGTCTGGAATTAGTGCATCAATTTAATCAAAGGCGCCTAATTTTCTAAGGTGTCAGATGTTGATTTTAGCAGTTGTTGCTCCTAGCAGACATTTCATCCTTGTCATGCAGGCTTCGTAGTGGATATCTCAGCACGGTCGCAAGATCATTCAATCATCCGAAAATTAGAGTTGAACAGGGTCAATTGTAACTTTGCAGTCAGCTACAAAATAGGAGATTCTCAAAAATCTCATAACTCTTGCAAATGGAAGCCTAAAAGATCAAAATTTGACTTTTTAGAATCAGGGAAGTGTGTTGAGCACAACAAGATGCTATTTTTGGCAAAATGATAAAAATAATATTCTTGCATGCAAGGCATTAAAAAGTGACGAGTTTCTTCAAAGATAAATATTGGTGCCACTTTTAGTTCTTTGCATGCTTTGAAATTAAAATATTATTTTTAGTCTAAAGACTCAGAGACAGCAGCAGTTCAACTGGTAAAGGGCCAATCGGCTTCCTTCTTCACAGTTAGGGTTTGAGCTTGCAGTCTTGCTTTTGTGGTACGATTTTGCTCTAGTTATGCAAGCATGGCATTCATCATTTCATTCATCCAGTGTAGAAACCCCTTGTTTCCCCTGTTTCCGAATCTGACTGTTTTTTTTGAGTGTTTTGTGTATTTTTGGTTTTTTTGGTGTTTTTTGCATAAATGATAAAGAATGCAATTTTGCAATATTTGAATAATAAATTCAAAATAAAATGCTACAGTATCAATATTGATGGAAATACAAGATCTACTGAAGGCGAATCATTTATTGATCATATGGACTCAGCACAATAAAGATCTGGTAACATGCAACATGGAAATAACATTATTTAATGAAAGAACCTGGTAATAGCAGCAAGATGAAGAATACCCTCGATCTGATACAGCAGCAATGAATAACCCTTTCTCCCTCTGTCAGACGATCCAGAACAATGCCAAATGCATAGGCGCCCCTATTAGTGGTGACAGACTGAAGAGATGGAAGGCGTTTTGCTTTATCTTGAAGGTACGCCCCCCTTTTTTATGATGGTACGGCCTGGTACAAACAATACGGCCTTTGAGACAGCAGCAAATAGCAATAAAATAGTACGGCTCTTCTTTGCCCTCCAGATCTTGGACAAATATGCGCCTCAATGGAATGACTCCTCTGTAAATGAATTGTTAACTAAAACCCCGAAGATTGAATCAACTGTGATGCTCTGCAATTTCTTCTGAATGAAGAAATCCCTCTGCCTGGCAATAAATCGGATGATATTTCACACCCTCTGAATCGCTTTCACTGGAGATGGCTCGTTCCCCAATGCTCTGAGACTGAAATCCTTGGCTTTCGTGCTCTGGTTGAAGATTTCATCAATTTTCAATAATCAATAACATAATGGCTCGAATCCCAAGGCAAAACCCTTATATTCTTGAAAAGTGCAACTTTTCTCAATTGAGCATCATTTAAATAAATTCGAACTTTTTCTTTTAATTACTTCAATAGTCTTCAATCACATTTTTAATTATAAATTGGCCCCTTCAATGATGGTCGACCCCCTTCAGCAATTCACTTAAGTTATAATATTAAAATATTATAACTTTATAATATAAGCTCCGAATAATTAATATTTAATTAAATCAATTAAATATTAATATCTCTCTAAATATTCACCCGATGCACGAGCCGTCTGAAGCTATCGACTAAGGAAGTGATTCTGCATGTAATCAATCCATACTGCTAAAAATAGTAGGGGTCCCATGTTGAGTGCCAGATACTGCTAAAAATAGCAATTCGGGCTAGAAGTGTCCGAATGAGCCCGAACGAAAGCCAACTGATCAAATATTGACAACTGAAGCTAAGCCAAGCTCCATCAAGACCCTCTATCCAAACTATCAGCCTACGAGGGTCGCATAATAGGCTAATCCTGTGCTCTGAGAGATGTCAACTAGAAGGGGACATGACATCTAGCTTGAGCAGAGGTGAATTCTTTTCAGAGTTGGGCGAATTTCTTCAACGGTCAGTTGTAAAGGTATAAAAAATATTCTTTTGCAGGTACAAGTCAAGATTCATTAGTAGAATTCAAGGCAGAGTGGCGATTTTGACAGAAGAAGATAATAAATAAATAAAAATTAAAAAACATCTTTCTTCTTCTCTAGATTTCTTCCATCTTCTCGTCTTAAAATTTTCTCACATGTTTGAAGAATTGGCGTTTTTGGCAAAACAAATCATCTGGGTTGATTCAGAATTGCTTTATCAGCAAAACCCATGTGCTAGAATTTTCAAGAAAAATTTGTTCCAGAGCATCAGTTCTTGAGGCTTTGATTTTCTGAAGTGAAATTCCTTTGCATGGTGGAGTAGAAGTCGATATTTTTCGAATCTAACGTTGTGGGTTGTCTTAGAAATATCTTCTAGACAAAACCCATATCTTAGATTTTCTCGGGAAAAATGTCCTCACAGCCCCTCAGATCTCAACTGAAAACCTTTTGCATGCGGGCCTAAATCACATTTTTTCACAATTCTGACATTGTGGGTCATCTTAGAATTTGATTCTACATAAAACCCACGTCTTAGAATTTTCTGTGAAAATTGCCTTCCGACAAGCTATTTTTAGCCTCATTAGGAGAGATTTTTGGTTTTTTGGAGAAGTTGTCATAATATAGCCATGTTCACAGTCAATAGGCGAGTTTTTCAGGATGTAGTTCACGCAGAACAAATTCAAGACCAAGTTAGTCTTAATTCATGATTTCATCAGAAAAGCTGACATTGATTTGTATCAAGCACATCGGAAAGGTTGACAAGAGTAGTCACTCAAGTTCACATGGTTTCATGTCTCGTATAGCTGATTGTCTTCCAAGGCCAGTTTAGAGGGTTGATACCGTTGGGTTTCTGTGTATGCAGCATGTTCATTTGTATTTCTCACAACCAGAGAGTTCGCAGTTTCATCATGCAACACTCTTCCATAAAGAAAAGCATGAAAAACGTGAGAAGCATCAAGCTGCAGAGGAAACAGTGGCCATCACTTCAGTTACAAAGCCGCCATAGTTACCAGCCAGTGAAGGGCCAGTTTAAGTAGACAGAGATTTTCAGTTTTGCTTGAGTTGCTAAGAAGCGGTGAATTGACAGTTGAGACATGTGACGACCTTTAGATGGTGATGCAGTCACTAACCTCGTGGAGGG